>JAASAO010001388.1:0-58961 GCA_017311375.1 Mytilus coruscus | reverse complement strand
GCGACGTGATGATCTTTACATGTTTTTGCAAATGTCTTTGCATTATCCGTTGTGAAGTTGAGTAATTCGCACATGCTCTCCAAATAAGGCGTCCAATTCAGTTCGAAGGAAGACCGGTTTACCCATTACTAAGTCAGTTTTCTCTTTATGGTTTGTTTTGACATGTTCGAACCGGATATGTTCACTTTTGTCCCACTTTTCTTTTCCCAATACAATCTCTTGCGATCCTGGATGTCTTTTAACTTCGTCAATGTGTTGTTTCTTTGCTCTTGCTTGCTTTATGCCCTCCGTTTGCTTACAGTTGTCACAAATAAGTTTTCGTCGGACATTTTCTTGTCCACAGATTGTGCATACCAGAATTTCCTTTTCTCTTGTCTTTTTGTCGATTTCTTTGTCAATAAAATCTGTAATACAATTTTGGTTTAGTTCTTGTTCTTCGACAACGGCTTTGATTGCTTTTGACAGGAAGAAATGTAGCTGTTCGTAATGTGTTTTCTCTAACTGCTCGTACTCAGGAAGCTTACTGTCTCTAATTTTTTGGACTTCATTGATAAAGTACTCTTTTTCCTCACGGACTTTGACAGCTTCCTCATTAATAGCACCAGACATTTCGATATGTTTTAACTTTTCGTCAAAGTGTTTTACTGAAAACCAGTTTTTAGCTTTGAGAGACTCATTGTGTTGAATTGCCCTTTGATTATCGGAATGCATGCTTGCATTGACGATTGTAGTTATGACTGAAGACACAGACTTGGAGCCTGTACCTATATTTCTTTTATACCCAATGACTTGTTCATTGTCAAATGCAGTTATCACTGTACCAGAAGGACAACGTGGTGCAGTATCTTCAGTGGAGAAGAGCCATTTTTTCAAAGTAGTATATGTTCCACTTGAACAGCTCTTACCAAGAGAGTCAATCGCTACTCGGCTACTAGTTTGCGTATACATGTCTAGTGAAACAAGAAAAGCAAACGGAGTGACAAAGTTTTTGTATCTTAAACTGTACATGTATTCGACTACACGACAATACATCAGGGCGAGTTGTGTATCAAGACTTTTAACTTGTACAAAGTCTTCCCCAGCTATTCCAGCAACGAAAGAGACTATAGTTCTGTTTCGTTCATTCAACCAAACATTGGGATCTAGGTTAAGCAAAGTTTTTCTAGATGCATACTGCCTTGTGGGCTCGTTTTGATTTTCTACTGGTAAAACGACTGTGTCAGGTGTATCAGCGTGTCTAAATTTACGGAGAGAAGCTTTCGGGGTTCCTTTACGTTTTCGCCTAATAATAGGATTGCAAACTGAACACGTGTCAGAGTCATCATGTGGAGAAAATACAACCGGTTCTACACTGATATAAAAATCTTTCTTATCAATCTTTGATTGTGCATATCGAAGTAGGAGCATTTCATGATTCCTGCATAATGATTTCCAGTGGATACTTGTGTCGTTTAAATCAACATTGATTTTGAATAATTCAAATATTTCCATTCGAAAACCACCTTGATCTTTTTTATCATGTTGCAGATCATGAGAACCACATATTCTACACATATAGAGTAATTTCTTTTTATGAGTGTGAATGTTTGAAAAACAACTGTCAGGATTCAAACTGAAATGACAATGACAGATATGCACTTGATGTATTAATTTGAAATTAAATCATTAACATTATATTACTTTTCAACAAAAAAAAAAAAATAAACAAATAAAAATAAATATCAGAAATAGTCTCCATTGCATAGAGTATTAGTAACTCTAAAGATACTATTGTGTGGATATTACAATCCCATGTTTGTAAGATGCCTCCCCGAAAGAAAATAATGAAAACGTGGAATTACATTTGAATTTAATTCATTTTATTGTTCACTGTGCGTTAATCAAACAACAGGTGGGATTTAAAATGGAATAGCTACAATGCATTTCAATATTCCAGTTTATACAATCCTGACAGTTCGATTATTCAAATATCTAGTCGAGTTAATGCAGTGTGTGAAACAATTGGACACGCTAAATGTCTTCGGCAGAGGCGGATCATGAGGGCAGGATGCCCCTTTTGGAGCTATACATATATGGTTAATGCATAAACTTCAAACTGGGCCTACTTTAGGGGCCTCGGTCAATCCCTTTTTCAAAATCCTGGATCCGCATGTAATCTGTTACAATGCTCATTTAACCTTTGTACGACATTTATGGTGCAAAAAAACAACTATTTAACAAAAAACAGGTGCACATATACTTTTTTATAATTATTTGTAGTTATACAAAATAAATTGTCTTGTTGTCATCCACCTATGATGCAAACACCAGGCTGAAGCTAACGAACAATAACTAGCGAACAATAAGGCGATATATCTGAAATCCGAAAAACTGCAAAAGACAGCAACGGCAGTTAAAACAGAAATATTTAGAAAGGCAGAAATTCCGTCCACAAATTACAATTAACATGAAATGGGATCAACCATATCTGTTTATAAAACATGCCACACCCCTTTTCAGGGTAACATCGAGTACCACAGTTAATCCACAACTATCAACAGACGGGTTGTAGGTGTTAGACCACCGAACCACGCACTTTAATTTACAACGTACGTAAAAGTAGTCCTTCCCTGACAAAAAAGGAGGATAGCCTATTCCATGGCTTCTAGAGAAAAATAATGAGGGGTGTGTCGGGGTATGACTATATAGGTCTTGTAGAGGAGAAACAGGCGCATCGTTTGCACAAGATTTCGAGTGGCGCTATGTTCAAAAATCTGAAACTAGCGGTAGAAATTTGAAAATTTTTGAAAACAAAACAGGGGGGTTGGCCTATTCCATGGCTTCTAGAGAAAAATAATGAGGGGTGTCACGGGGTATGACTATATAGGTCTTGTAGAGGAGAAACAAGCGCATCGTTTGCGCAAGGTTTCGAGTGGCGCTATGTTAAAAAATCTGAAACTAGCGGTCGAAATTTGAAATGTTTGAAAAAAACAGGGGGTTGGCCTATTCTATGGCTTCTAGAGAAAAATAATGAGGGGTGTCACGGGGTATGACTATATAGGTCTTGTAGAGGAGAAACAGGCGCATCGTTTGCTCAAGGTTTCGAGTGGCGCTATGTTCAAAAATCTGAAACTAGTGTTCGAAATTTGAAAATTTTTGAAAAACAGGGGGGGTTGGCCTATTCCATGACTTCTAGAGAAAAATAATGAGGGGTGTCACGGGGTATGACTATATAGGTCTTGTAGAGGAGAAACAGGCGCATCGTTTGCTCAAGGTTTCGAGTGGCGCTATGTTCAAAAATCTGAAACTAGTGTTCGAAATTTGAAAATTTTTGAAAAAAACAGGGGGCGCGGGGTTGGCTATTCCATGACTTCTAAAGAAAAATAATGAGGGGTGTCACGGGTATGACTATATAGGTCTTGTAGAGGAGAAACAAGCGCATCGTTTGCGCAAGGTTTCGAGTGGCGCTATGTTAAAAATCTGAAACTAGCGGTCGAAATTTGAAATGCTTGAAAAAAACAGGGGTTGGCCTATTCTATGGCTTCTAGAGAAAATAATGAGGGTGTCACGGGGTATGACTATATATGTCTTGTAGAGGAGAAACAGGCGCATCGTTTGCTCAAGGTTTCGAGTGGCGCTATGTTCAAAAATCTAAAACTAGTGTTCGAAATTTGAAAATTTTTGAAAAACAGGGGGGGTTGGCCTATTCCATGACTTCTAGAGAAAAATAATGAGGGGTGTCACGGGGTATGACTATATAGGTCTTGTAGAGGAGAAACAGGCGCATCGTTTGCTCAAGGTTTCGAGTGGCGCTATGTTCAAAAATCTGAAACTAGTGTTCGAAATTTGAAAATTTTGAAAAAACAGGGGGCGGAGAGGTTGGCCTATTCCATGACTTCTAGAGAAAATAATGAGGGTGTCACGGGGTATGACTATATGGGTCTTGTAGAGGAGAAACAGGCGCATCGTTTGCGCAAGGTTTCGAGTGGCGCTATGTTCAAAAATCTGAAACTAGCCGTCGAAAGTTGAAAATTTTTGAAAAAAAACAGAGGGGTTGGCCTATTCCATGGCTTCTAGAGAAAAATAATGAGGGGTGTCACGGGGTATGACTATATAGGTCTTGTAGAGGAGAAACAGGCGCATCGTTTGTGCAAGGCTTCGAGTGGCGCTTTGTTCAAAAATCTGAAACTAGCGGTCGAAATTTGAAAATTTTTGAAAAAAACAGGGGGTTGGCCTATTCTATGGCTTCTAGAGAAAAATAATGAGGGGTGTCACGGGGCACGACTATATAGGTCTTGTAGAGGAGAAACAGGCGCATCGTTTGCGCAAGGTTTCGAGTGGCGCTATGTTCAAAAATCTGAAACTAGCCGTCGAAAGTTGAAAATTTTTGAAAAAAAACAGAGGGGTTGGCCTATTCCATGGCTTCTAGAGAAAAATAATGAGGGGTGTCACGGGGTATGACTATATAGGTCTTGTAGAGGAGAAACAGGCGCATCGTTTGCGCAAGGTTTCGAGTGGTGCTATGTTCGAAAATCTGAAACTAGCGGTCGAAATTTGAAAATTTTTGAAAAAAAAAACAGGGGGGTTGGCCTATTCCATGGCTTCTAGAGAAAAATAATGAGGGGTGTCACGGGGTATGGCTATATAGGTCTTATAGAGGAGAAACAGGTGCATCGTTTGTGCAAGGTTTCGAGTGGCGCTATATTCACAAATCTGACAGGAGGTTGGCCTATTCCATGGCTTCTAGATTGATTGATTGATTGATTGTTGTTTGCTTTACGCCGCATTAGCACAGAAAGGCTATATCGCGGCGAGAGCTAATTCGAATATTATAACAGTTTAAGGTATATTTTTAAAATCAGACAAAAGGTCTTTCAATAAACTTAAATTCTAGACTAAAGCAAATAGATTATTTACAAAAAATCAACACTAAGATAATATGATAAAAATTAAAATCGTTTTAAATATAACAACATTTTTATATTTTATAATATATTCCAATTTCTTTTAAAAATGAAACAATATTTGTAAATGGAACATTATTAAATAAATCATACATATTATTGACATTGAAATGCTTCTTACGAATATCAGCAAAGTCAATACAATTAATTAAAACATGTTTAATAGTATACTTGCAGTTGCAAGGTACACATTGTGGTTCTTCTTCATTTTTTAAAAGATACTCGTGTGTCACTCTAGTATGACCAATTCGGCATCTGGAAATAACACACTGATCTTTTCTGCACATTAAATTATTAAAAGGTTTACCTAAATTAGGTTTAATTTCATGTAATTTGTTACCATCTCTCTTACTCTCCATTCATTTTTCAAAATATTAAAAATATATTCTCTAATATTAGATTTAAAATCGGTATATGGTATATCACAGTTAGATAACGTGTCACCCAGGGCATTCTTTGCCTCAAGGTCTACAGCTGTGTTTCCATGGATTCCAACATGACTCGGCACCATAGAAATATTATTTCTTTAAGAAGAATTTTAAATTCCTCGTTACATATACAATTTTGAGAATTGTTGGGTTTTAATTTTAGTATTTTGTATAGCTTGTAAGCATGAAAGTGAATCAGAACATATAATAAATTTGGATCTATCTGAAGAGGCAATAAATTTCAAAGCCAAAATTATTGCTTCTGCTTCAGCAGTAAAGATGGATGCAGCAGATGGCAAACGGAGAGTTGCAGCTCTGTCCCTGAAGACAGCAGCAGATGCAACTCTGTCACCATCTTTTGATCCATCAGTATAGACAGTTGAAAAATCTGAATAATTGGCTTTAATTTCAGCATAGTGTTGCTGAATCAAAAGAGGATTTGTTTCATTTTTATTGTGTTTACGGAGATCAAATATCATTTTTGGTTTGGGAAGTTCCCATGGAGGACATTTGCAAGTTTCAACTTGAGCAACAGATTTTAAATCAAAAGTAGCTAAATGTGGTTTTAAACGTATACCTAACGGAGGAATTTTATTTTCATGTTTTGCAAAAATATCTTCATAAATTGAATTAAAACACAGCTGTAGGCAGGATTATCTGAATAGGCTTTTAGTTTGACAGCATATTGAAGTCCAAGCTTCAAACGTCTGTCAAAAAGTGAATACTCATCAGCCTCTACATACAGACTCTCAACTGGTGAGGTTTTAAAGGCGCCAAGACAGAGACGCAAACCCTGGTGATGAACAGCATCGAGAATCTGTATGTAGGACTTCCGTGCAGAGCCATACACTATAGAGCCATAATCTAGTTTTGATCTAACTAGAGATCTATATAAATTAAGTAAAATGTTGCGATCAGCACCCCAATCGGTGCTGCCGACAACTTTTAAAATATCTAATGCTTTTAAACATCTTGATTTTAACATTTTGATATGGGGGAGAAAGGTTAATTTTTTATCAAAAACTAACCCTAGAAATTTGGTTTCATCAACCATTTTAATTGGGTTTCCATATAAAGTGAGTTCTGGATCAAGATGTAATTTCCTTTTGTTACAGAAATGCATCCCAACCGTTTTAGATGAGGAAAATTTAAAACCATTTTCCGAGGCCCATTTTTCAATTCTTCCAAGACATAATTGTAATTGTCGTTCAATGTTATTCATATTTTTGCCTCTGTAACATATTAAAAAATCATCAACATACAATGAACCTTCAATATTACTTTTCAAAACTTCAACAAGACTGTTAATTTTAAGACTAAATAATGTCACAGATAAAATACTCCCCTGAGGGACACCCATCTCTTGATCATACAGATCAGACTGAACTAGAAGCGTTAACTCGAGAAGATTTATTTTAAGACCTCGGCAATTCCATTGGATGATATTAGTCATGATTTGTTAATAGACGGGCGAATGCTATCGAGTTTGCCAGCATTCTTATTTCGCTCACCCTGAGATTGTGATCTTTCGGGTGGCGCAACACTTTCGATTTCCATTTCTGATTCGTCGTTAAGTGTTGAAAATCTGTTGTGTGAGGAGAGTCGTCGATCTCAGGACCACACGCAGCTGGTTTTACTCCGCCTCGACCCCTACCCCGCGACCTCGAATCAGAAGACTTCTGAGAGGATGTATTTGCTGGCTTCTTTGGGACATCCGTCTGTTTTGGAGAACGAAGAGGAGACGGGGCTTTAGTAGACTTTGTACTGGATGCAGAAGATAAACTAGTTTTATTTGATGCAGATGAAGGAGGACTATTGGAGATGGAAGAATCATCTGTGTCACTGGGAAGATCCCAGACAGATTCACCGCCCCAACTGTCTGATTTAACTGTCTCTTTTTATTTGATTTCTTTTTTCATTTTTTCCGATGATGACATTGAGCTCTGTAAGGAAGATTGTGTTGACTGAGTACTGGTTTTAGAAGTTGTTGGTTTTCTTGGAATTAATATTTTATCGTTAGGTTCTGTTTCAACAGGCAGCATTGTTAATGTCTCAGCATCAATTGGCCAGGTCATGCGAGTTTGTGTATGCTCGTGACTGAATGAGCGGACAACTTTGCTGGCGTACGATGGTCTGTTCGAAACAAGGAGATCATTCGAAACAGAAGCTATCTGTTTAGCTTCTGGGTAACTGATGTTTCTTTCTGTTTTAATTTTGATAATATTTTTTCTTTAACGTAAACAGGGCAGTCCCTAGATGATGAAAAATGGGACTCACCACAGTTTACGCATTTAGAAGATTCAGAGCTACAGGTTGTTCCTCGTGTCCTTCGTCAGAACACTTGAAGCATCTCTGCGTACCACGACATTGTTTGGTTCCATGACCAAACTTTTGACAAGTGAAGCATCGAATTGGGTTAGGGATAAACCTGTCAACTCTGATTCCGAAGCAACCTAAAGTAATCGATGAAGGAGGAGTTGGAGTTCTAAAGGTCAAAAGATATGTATTTAATTTGGTTATGGTTCCATTCTTTTTATTTGAAATCTAACAACATCAGTTACACCTTGGCTGGAAAGTTCCTCACAGATTTCTTCCACGGTAAGGTCACCAAGGTATTGACTTCTGTCTCGAATGATCCCTTACAGCTGTTCAAACTGTTGTGAGGAGAGGCAGAAACAGGAAAGTTTGTAATTGTTTTCATTGTAAGCAAATTTGTTGATTGAGTTTTGTTGGAACATTCAACCAACAAATTCCTGATCTCATTTTTGATACTTTTTAACAGTACCAGCAACGCTTTGTATTTGTTTGTGAATCACAAAGGGAGATATTTTGAAATTGGTTTTCATCTGTAACTTTTATTACAATAAATCTGGGCCAACTGTCATCTTCCGACAGGGCACTGTATCATCACATTTTTTTTTTATGTATTAAAGCTGATTTAGAGGATTGGTTTTGATGTGCCATAAGAAAGAGAAAGGTTCACCATTCTTGTCATCCACCCACCTCGGAGTGCCTACAAGGGCGATGCTGTGTTTCCGTGGCGAGCCGGGGTCAAGTGCTAATGCTGAAAAGGGCTCCAAGTATAATGTAGCTCTTCCCAAAATTAGCACCCAAGATCCACTGCGGAAAGCACCAGATGTTCCAAGAATAGTATACTCAAGCAGAGCGTATCCATCAAGCGAAATAGAAAGCGTACCACTTGATTGACCCATGGCTTCTAGAGAGAAATAATGAGGGTATCTCCTAAAAGTTGAAATCATGGAATTGGAAATCACGAAACCGACCATACTGTATGAGAGGCATGTGATCATACAAGTTACATTACACCTTATTTCCAAATTCCTTATGACTTGCGGTCATAGGAGTCATTTTGATCAATCCTGTTTGGTCGTGTTTTGTTGGTGAACGAGATCATCCAAAGTACCAATCATGCATGTGCGCGTAGAGTTTACCTCAAAGTATTTGAACATCTTCTCCTTCATGGCGTGGTTACGGCGGTCGATAACACTCGACTTTCCTACAGTCTGGTGGTATTGGTAGAGTAGACATCAACGTCGTGTTTTCGCAATAACACCTTGACCTCTTGTAGAATTTGGTAACCTTGGCCGGCTATAGTTTCATGGGAATGCGTGACTTAAATACCGTTTAAAAAGCAACCTTGATCGTTACACCTTTCTTGGTCTATGGCGAAACTAGGCAGCCGTATTTTGAGAAAACAATGATGATGCTGAGAATTAACGTGAATTATTTGTTCTTTTGAGATAGCCCAGTACTCCAAGTTTCACCTTAACTAACAACGATCACGCATCGTTTCTCGAATTTGCGTCGAAATGTTTTGTATAACTCTTCCGCAAATTCATCCGTCAATCGAACTTTTCTATTGGGAAGGCAAACCTTTGGTGAAGATGAATGGCCAAACGATGCCGCGTTCCATCCTCTTTCTCATTGTTGGATTATTGATTGTGTCCAGTTAACTATGCATGTTCTTGTCACTACCATAGCTGCAAGTTGTTCCTTATGTTGAGCATCGATAGCTCATTTACACGTCTCGGTTCCATGTGAGTGACAATGTTCGAATCACAAGAGAGGTATATTTGAGAATGAATACACATCTTTGGTGGACCAAAGAAGTGTATAAACAGCGGAGGACATGACGATACACAGTTTGAGTGACTCATTGATAGGTATGGACCGAGGTTTAGGGTTGTAACTGTATGTAAACGTTTGTTCAGCTTAGTACCATGTCCCGTGAAGTTGTGCCCAAAACGATCCATCTCCACAGGGGAGTTGTTATTCAGTTTGTTCATTAACCATCCACTCTTAATACTCATGAAGTTGAATTTTCTTGATCCACCCCTCCGTCGTCGCCTGTTGCCAGTTGTAAATTCGAAGCGACTGTTTGTCTCTGTATTCTTCTAACACTCCAGACTGCCGTAAAACGACGCTGCTAAACTACCTACTCCTCTGGGCGGGTGCTTACGTTACGATATAATTTGTAAGTCTTTGGAAAATCTCTTTATCAACCTATCTATCTAATCCAGCAAAAAGCACGCCGGAAAAGGTTATTCACAGAGGTGGACATACGCGACCTCATTTCCGTTAAAGGTCAGTGTCCCACATCACTGATCGATGTCATTTTACCCACCAAGTCAGGATGACAGCGTCGATGCGTTCGTCTTCGAACAAAGGGAGAAGAGGGTTGAATGCTAGACCCTCGGGGATTGACAGCAACCGTAAGATTTTGGTGGTTTTTGATTACTTGGTGCGGTGCTGAGCAAACAGAATCAGTGCTAAGACTTATACGTACGAGTAGGATTCAACAACGCCGACTGATTCTATCACTAGCCCAGTAGTCAGCACTTCGATGTTGACATGAATATCAACTATATGGTCATTTTAATAAATTTACTGTTTGCAAAAATATGAATTATTCGAAATATTAAGGATTTTCTTATCCCAGGCAAAGATTACCTTACCCGTATTTGGCACAACATTTTTTGTAATTTTCGGTCCTCAATGCTCTTCAACTTTATACTTGTTTGACTTTTTAACTCTTTTGATCTGAGCGTCACTGATGAGTCTTATGTAGAGACGAAACGCGCGTCTGGCGTATCAAATTATAAGCCTGGTACCTTTGATAACTATTTACACCACTCGTTCGATGCCACTGCTGGTGGACGTTTCGTCCCCGAGGGTATCACCATCCCAGTAGTCAGCACTTCGGTGTTGACATGAATATCAACTATATTGTCATTTTAATAAATTTACTGTTTGCAAAAGTATGAATTATTCGAAATACTAAGGATTTTCTTATCCAAGGCAAAGATTACCTTAGCCGTACAGTACAACCTGTGACTTCCTCTTAGTAATGTCCACCCTCTTGTATGGTCACCATCGAATGGTGGCCATTTATTAAGGTATTCAATCTTGAAATGTTGGCCATTTATTGGGGTCATAAAACATAGGTTGATGTTTTATCTAATCGTTACCTGTTGAAATCAATCAGGGTTGAAGTTTTCAGCTTGTATGTTTCATTAAAATTTACCTGTACAGGTACCTCAGGTTTCTTCTCAAATTGACATTTCACCTTTTCTTGAAAATGTAGAATAGAATGTTGTTTTAGTGTTTGTTATTTCATATCATTTGTTGATTTTTCTGTCTTTAAATTTACATATTTTCCTTTTTTCTAATGTATTTATTTTTTATGTTATTTTTATTTTTATTTGTTTTTTTGCTTCTATTCTTTTAATTTCTTCTAGGAAATAATCTTGAGTAGAAATGACAAAAATTCAAAGATGAGTTAATGACTAGCATTTGAAAACAAAACAGAGAATCCTTTAAATAATTATTTTTCAGTAAAAAAGTTATTGTACATGATGTACAAGGTATTCAATTGTCTAACTTATAATCATGCAAATGATATGTTTAAAGGAACCATAAAGCAAGTAATTTAACAAGCCTGTTTTTAACAAATTAAAATTATCAATATCATGAATATCAAGCCTTTTACAATAAATTTTGTTAACAAAGTTGTACAATCTATTATCATGATTATTATTCAGGAAAACTACAAATATCATTATATGGTATAGGAATAAACTATTTTTGTTTATCTTTTATATTTTCAAATCTCAAAGCGGGAGAATCACTAAAGAGACTTTAATTTCCAAATGGCTACCTAGTTATTCATCAACTTTGATAAATGCTAATCGTAATGAAAAATGTTCTTATCTCTGAATTGAATAAATCTTATGAAAAGAAATTATTTAAAGAAAAAATTGTCTTGCTTTTTGAAACAATTGTAAACTTATCAAATATGTTATCTTTAGTTTGGCTATTTTTGTCAGTTAACAGGCAAAATTTGTCTCCAGAAAAAATAAAGTACACTTCTATATAGATTGTGACATTTTTATGTTCTATTAATTAAATCATTTTTTGTTCTGTGTATTATATTGTCAAAACTGCAAGACTGGCATATGCATGATACATATTCTTGGTATACATCTGCAAAGAATATTTCACTCAACTCAGGCCTTTAAGATAAAGCTAATAATTGCAGGGACTTGAATGAATTAGATTCTTTAAAGCCCTTGATTAAAAATGATTTAAGAATATTTTTGAAAATAAAATAAAAACTTCTGATGAAAACTCAAATGCTTCACTTAGTAAAGAATTAGTGGTCATAATTTAGAAATAGAAAATGGTAGATAAAAATTCCTATAAAGGATAGAATTGTTTGTAAAATAAACATAACAACTTAGAGATAATCTATTTGAAAATTGTTTACTTTCTCATAATAATGTCTCTGACCAGTTTGTGAATAAAATCTTGAATCTTATGAATAAAATCTTTACCATAAACAAAAAGTAAAAGAAATGATAAACCTCTATAAAATGGAACATGTTTAAAATATTGGCTCCTTTATAAAAAAAAGTCATTAGAACTGAGGGCAGAAACCTAATAATTTTTTCCATGTGTTTTGATTTTTATAGAATTGTTATTTCTTTTATAAATATAATGTTTGTTTTGGGTTTTTGTCAAACTTGATTAAATTGTAATATGTTTATATGACAATAAAAATATTATCAAATTTTCTGTAATGAATATTTTGAATATACATGTATTTATTCAATAGAGAAATAATGAATTGCCTAAATTTTATTTAGAATAAGTCCTAAAGATAATCTTAAAATTTGTTAAACAATGTTAAATGCAGTTAGTATAAACAATTTTGATTTTAGAAAATTAATTTGAAAAACCTTTTCGATGGAAAAGGTAGGCGTTGAAAGTTTGCATTATATTAGAAGATGATATTCATTTATTATTCACTTGCCTAAATATACATGTAAAAATCACTTAAATTGATAGAATTATTTAAAAGGTATAACATCAAAACAAACAGTCATGAGAAAATGTTTACAAAAGTTAGTAAGCTATATGTTCAACTAGTTTTATTATTTCATTTTATTTTAGAATTTTCTTGTCATAATAACAGTTATTAAATTTGACAAACACATATATTTTACCTGAGACACTTTACCTGTAAGTTATGTAATTTTAACACTTCAATGCAGTCATGATTTCCCTTTATACTTGACTAGTTCTTGATTAATACCTTGTGTATTAATTAAGCAACAGGAGGTATAATGATGGACATTTAGGGCCATCATGGTGACCATATTTTTTATGGCCACCATTAGTAAGATAATGTCACAGGTAGTACTGTACATAAACAGTTTGTTTTATTAAAGTTTAAAGTTGTGTGTCCCGAAGATACCCCTCCCCAAAAAAGGATGAATGGTGTGTACCTAATATATTCATGTTTGCGTTATATTTGGTTGTCTGTTGAATGTGACGGGTGTTTGAAAATACTGTCTTTAAACTGATATGTTTATTTTCTGAAAATGTTTATAAAATGTTGAATTATTCAAAGCACTAATGCTTTTCTACCAATAGGCATAGACTGCCTTAGTCGTGTTTGGCACAACTTCGAAATTTTCGATATTGGTTGCTCTTCAACTTCGTATTTGGTTCGGCATTTAAACTGTTTCGAGCGCCACTGATGAGTCTTATGTTTACGAAAAAAGTAAAATAACAAAAATACCGAACTCCAAGGAAAATTCAAAACGGAAAGTCCCTTATCAAATAGCAAAAAATCAAAAGCTCAAACACATCAAACGAATTATTTTAAGCCATCTGTAGCAACAGATGTTCGGTTATTGTTATTGTTTAACAGAGGTATATTTCTGTATATTTCTGTAGAAGCAAAGAAGAACCCTTTCCTTCGGTATGTAGCTTCCTTAAACTTGATGCCGTTAATAACCGAGATATACTTCATCAACCAAATTACTATTATAATCTTTATTTATCAAAGTCATAACAACTTTAGGCATACAACATATAAACTACACACAGTATACATAGATAGCAGAAGGTAGTGTGAAACAGATTACAACATGATATACCTTAATTTCTGTGCACGAAATATAAATTTACCCAAATTACGTAGTTCTCTAAGATTATTTGAACTCATTAATTGTATATATTTATACATAGAAGGTTTTCTCAAATAATAAGGTTGAATAACTGATAGGTGGGACATTTTAAAAGAAATGTATCTCATCCTCAATGTCATTTTTACAAAAACTACAGATTCTATTACTTCTTGAAATTGCAGAGTAACGTCCACATTCTATAGCTAAATAATGACTACTAAGTCTTATGTTGGTAATACATGTCTTATAAATAACTGGTATTGGTTTACATAAGTAATATTGTAAACAAAAATTTCGAACCATATATCTATAACTTGAATATTTACCTAAATTACTCAGTTGGCTGTCAAAATCTTGCTCCAGACAATCAAACAGGCGCTGTTTAATTATCAAGTACAAAGTACTGGAGAGCTTACTATCTAAAAATAAACCTTGATTGTACTAAATATCACCTAAACCTATACTAAGCAGCTCATTTTTAATAAAATACAACCAATTTGTCTTATAATTTGGACATTTTTGTAAATCATTATATAAAAAACAATAACAGTTTTTCGAAATAGTTTGTGGTACATAGCAGCTTTAACCAGTATTTGAAAATTCTACATTTTCTGGTGTGCAATAATGGCAATCTACCTAGCTCATAATACACCATGACATTACTAGTAGAGCTTTTCACTTTCATAATATTTTTACAATAGCCCAGATGTATCCTCTCTTTAGCTGGTGCCTAATGAGCACCCCATATTTCACAGCCATAACAAACTTCACTGTTAATATAAGTATCAAAAAGTGAAAGTAAAGTTACAAAATTCAAATAAATATCTTTCATATTTCTCCTTAAGGCAAAAGCAGCTTTTCTACCCTGTTCTGAGAGTTTCTGCTGTAGCAGATTACATTTCCCATTAAAATTTAACAGTATACCAAGATAACTAAACTTATCTACAACTTCTATTTCCTGGTTATTATAATACCATTTTTCATTGTCATGTATTTTTCAACCCTTTCTAAAAACAACAATTTTCGTTTTTGCTATATTAACACTAAGTGACCATTTGGAGGTATAATCATACAAAGTATCAAGTAACGTTTGTAAACCAGATACAATTTCTGAAAAATAACCATATCGTCAGTTTACATTAGTAAAAATAAATTTAGTTCCTTTACCTCATAAGGAATAGAGTCACTATTTATAGAAGCCATTTCACAATCGTTGACATAATTGAAAAATATAGGTGATAATACTTCACCTTAATAAATCATTGCCATTTTTAAATGTTTTACTGTGGCTTTAGAATTTTACCTTTGATCTTTTGTATCATGTTCCATACTTTTGTCATCGGAGTGCGAGAAGTTATCCCCGAGACAAATTTCTTCCAAGACGTTCGTCGTGCTTGCCTACACGTCCGCCGTGCCTTAGCGCGAAAAATACGGAAATTACTCAAGTTTTCCGTCGTTGGTTGTTGATTGAACCGTCTTTCAGATTTTTTACGGTCATCTATTGCTTGATCACAAGCGTCATCAAACCATGGTTTGCTGGGATGTTTTGGATTTGCCGAGGTCTTAGGAATAGTTCTGTCAGCAATTGATGTTAAAACTGTGTTAAAAGTTAAAATTGGATCTTGTACAATCTCAAACATCTTTGACTGAAGTTCCGCTTTACAGAGATTCTCAAACAAGGGCCAGTCCGCCTTGTCAAGTTTCCAACGTGGTACTCTCTGTTGGGCAGAAGTAAAAAGATGTTCAAGTACTATTGAAAGTGATCACTTCCACATAGATCATCATGAACACGCCATGAATAATCCAGAAGAAGAGAGGGATCGCAGATAGTGATATCAATAGCAGAATAAGATCCGTTTCAGGATGAAGATAAGTATTAGATCCATCATTAAAATGCATAATCCTTCTTGAGAGACAAAGTCCTCAATGATCTTACCTTTGGCATTATGAGACTTGCTTCCCACAAGGGATTGTGGGCATTGAAGTCGCCCATAAGTATAAATGGTGAGGGTAATTGATCAGTGAGGTTTTGAGTTTAGCTTTATCTATAATTGAATTGGGTGGAATATATATAGAACATAATGTAATTGTTTTATCTAATGATAAACGAATAGCAACTGCCTGCAGATCCGTGGTGAGTTGGACTGTGCTATGAATGACGTTGTCCTTCACAAAATGGATGATCCGCCTGCAGCACGTTCATCTACCTTAGAAAATGTACTATACATGTTGTATTCTTTTAAAGATACATTGTCACTTTCTTTTAGATGAGTTTCTTGAAGACAAAATGCAATAGGTAAATAAAACTGAACTAGAAGCGTTAACTCGAGAAGATTTATTTTAAGACCTCGGCAATTCCATTGGATGATATTAGTCATGATTTGTTAATAGACGGGCGAATGCTATCGAGTTTGCCAGCATTCTTATTTCGCTCACCCTGAGATTGTGATCTTTCGGGTGGCGCAACACTTTCGATTTCCATTTCTGATTCGTCGTTAAGTGTTGAAAATCTGTTGTGTGAGGAGAGTCGTCGATCTCAGGACCACACGCAGCTGGTTTTACTCCGCCTCGACCCCTACCCGCGACCTCGAATCAGAAGACTTCTGAGAGGATGTATTTGCTGGCTTCTTTGGGACATCCGTCTGTTTTGGAGAACGAAGAGGAGACGGGGCTTTAGTAGACTTTGTACTGGATGCAGAAGATAAACTAGTTTTATTTGATGCAGATGAAGGAGGACTATTGGAGATGGAAGAATCATCTGTGTCACTGGGAAGATCCCAGACAGATTCACCGCCCCAACTGTCTGATTTAACTGTCTCTTTTTATTTGATTTCTTTTTTCATTTTTTCCGATGATGACATTGAGCTCTGTAAGGAAGATTGTGTTGACTGAGTACTGGTTTTAGAAGTTGTTGGTTTTCTTGGAATTAATATTTTATCGTTAGGTTCTGTTTCAACAGGCAGCATTGTTAATGTCTCAGCATCAATTGGCCAGGTCATGCGAGTTTGTGTATGCTCGTGACTGAATGAGCGGACAACTTTGCTGGCGTACGATGGTCTGTTCGAAACAAGGAGATCATTCGAAACAGAAGCTATCTGTTTAGCTTCTGGGTAACTGATGTTTCTTTCTGTTTTAATTTTGATAATATTTTTTCTTTAACGTAAACAGGGCAGTCCTAGATGATGAAAAATGGGACTCACCACAGTTTACGCATTTAGAAGATTCAGAGCTACAGGTTGTTCCTCGTGTCCTTCGTCAGAACACTTGAAGCATCTCTGCGTACCACGACATTGTTTGGTTCCATGACCAAACTTTTGACAAGTGAAGCATCGAATTGGGTTAGGGATAAACCTGTCAACTCTGATTCCGAAGCAACCTAAAGTAATCGATGAAGGAGGAGTTGGAGTTCTAAAGGTCAAAAGATATGTATTTAATTTGGTTATGGTTCCATTCTTTTTATTTGAAATCTAACAACATCAGTTACACCTTGGCTGGAAAGTTCCTCACAGATTTCTTCCACGGTAAGGTCACCAAGGTATTGACTTCTGTCTCGAATGATCCCTTACAGCTGTTCAAACTGTTGTGAGGAGAGGCAGAAACAGGAAAGTTTGTAATTGTTTTCATTGTAAGCAAATTTGTTGATTGAGTTTTGTTGGAACATTCAACCAACAAATTCCTGATCTCATTTTTGATACTTTTTAACAGTACCAGCAACGCTTTGTATTTGTTTGTGAATCACAAAGGGAGATATTTTGAAATTGGTTTTCATCTGTAACTTTTATTACAATAAATCTGGGCCAACTGTCATCTTCCCGACAGGGCACTGTATCATCACATTTTCTTTTTTATGTATTAAAGCTGATTTAGAGGATTGGTTTTGATGTGCCATAAGAAAGAGAAAGGTTCACCATTCTTGTCATCCACCCACCTCGGAGTGCCTACAAGGGCGATGCTGTGTTTCCGTGGCGAGCCGGGGTCAAGTGCTAATGCTGAAAAAGAGCTCCAAGTATAATGTAGCTCTTCCCCAAAATTAGCACCCAAGATCCACTGCGGAAAGCACCAGATGTTCCAAGAATAGTATACTCAAGCAGAGCGTATCCATCAAGCGAAATAGAAAGCGTACCACTTGATTGACCCATGGCTTCTAGAGAGAAATAATGAGGGGTATCTCCTAAAAGTTGAAATCATGGGAATTGGAAATCACGCGAAACCGACCATACTGTATGAGAGGCATGTGATCATACAAGTTACATTACACCTTATTTCCAAATTCCTTATGACTTGCGGTCATAGGAGTCATTTTGATCAATCCTGTTTGGTCGTGTTTTTGTTGGTGAACGAGATCATCCAAAGTACCAATCATGCATGTGCGCGTAGAGTTTACCTCAAAGTATTTGAACATCTTCTCCTTCATGGCGTGGTTACGGCGGTCGATAACACTCGACTTTCCTACAGTCTGGTGGTATTGGTAGAGTAGACATCAACGTCGTGTTTTCGCAATAACACCTTGACCTCTTGTAGAATTTGGTAACCTTGGCCGGCTATAGTTTCATGGGAATGCGTGACTTAAATACCGTTTAAAAAGCAACCTTGATCGTTACACCTTTCTTGGTCTATGGCGATACTAGGCAGCCGTATTTTGAGAAAACATTGATGATGCTGAGAATTAACGTGAATTATTTGTTCTTTTGAGATAGCTCAGTACTCCAAGTTTCACCTTAACTAACAACGATCACGCATCGTTTCTCGAATTTGCGTCGAAATGTTTTGTATAACTCTTCCGCAAATTCATCCGTCAATCGAACTTTTCTATTGGGACGGCCAAACCTTTGGTGAAGATGAATGGCCAAACGATGCCGCGTTCCATCCTCTTTCTCATTGTTGGATTATTGATTGTGTCCAGTTAACTATGCATGTTCTTGTCACTACCATAGCTGCAAGTTGTTCCTTATGTTGAGCATCGATAGCTCATTTACACGTCTCGGTTCCATGTGAGTGACAATGTTCGAATCACAAAGAGAGGTATATTTGAGAATGAATACACATCTTTTGGTGGACCAAAGAAGTGTATAAACAGCGGAGGACATGACGATACACAGTTTGAGTGACTCATTGATAGGTATGGACCAAGGTTTAGGGTTGTAACTGTATGTAAACGTTTGTTCAGCTTAGTACCATGTCCCGTGAAGTTGTGCCCAAAACGATCCATCTCCACAGGGGAGTTGTTATTCAGTTTGTTCATTAACCATCCACTCTTAATACTCATGAAGTTGAATTTTCTTGATCCACCCTACCGTCGTCGCCTGTTGCCAGTTTTAAATTCGAAGCGACTGTTTGTCTCTGTATTCTTCTAACACTCCAGACTGCCGTAAAACGACGCTGCTAAACTACCTACTCCTCTGGTCGGGGTGCTTACGTTACGATATAATTTGTAAGTCTTTGGAAAATCTCTTTACCAACCTATCTATCTAATCCAGCAAAAAGCACGAAGGAAAAGGTTATTCACAGAGGTGGACATATGCGACCTCATTTCCGTTAAAGGTCAGTGTCCCACATCACTGATCGATGTCATTTTACCCACCAAGTCAGGATGACAGCGTCGATGCGTTCGTCTTCGAACAAAGGGAGAAGAGGGTTGAATGCTAGACCCTCAGGGATTGACAGCAACCGTAAGATTTTGGTGGTTTTTGATTGCTTGGTGCGGTGCTGAGCAAACAGAATCAGTGCTAAGACTTCTACGTACGAGTAGGATTCAACAACGCCGACTGATTCTATCACTAGCCCAGTAGTCAGCACTTCGATGTTGACATGAATATCAACTATATGGTCATTTTAATAAATTTACTGTTTGCAAAAATATGAATTATTCGAAATACTAAGGATTTTCTTATCCAAGGCAAAGATTACCTTAGCCGTATTTGGCACAACTTTTTTTTAAATTTTCGGTCCTCAATGCTCTTCAACTTTATACTTGTTTGACTTTTTAACTCTTTTGATCTGAGCGTCACTGATGAGTCTTATGTAGACGAAACGCGCGTCTGGCGTATCAAATTATAAGCCTGGTACCTTTGATAACTATTTACACCACTCGTTCGATGCCACTGCTGGTGGACGTTTCGTCCCCGAGGGTATCACCATCCCAGTAGTCAGCACTTCGGTGTTGACATGAATATCAACTATATTGTCATTTTAATAAATTTACTGTTTGCAAAAGTATGAATTATTCGAAATACTAAGGATTTTCTTATCCAAGGCAAAGATTACCTTAGCCGTATTTGGCACAACTTTTTTTGAATTTTGGTTCCTCAATGCTCTTCAACTTTATACTTGTTTGGGTTTTTAACTATTTTGATCTGAGCGTCACTGATGAGTTCTAGGTAGACGAAACGTGCGTCTGGCGTATCCAATTATAAGCCTGGTACCTTTGATAACTATCAAAACTACTTCAAACTCTCGTGCAAGTCGTTCAGAATTTGTGTGTCAAGATCTCTTTCAACATTACAACAAGAATATCCAACACATTCACCGTGACCAAGGTTCGGACCTAGTATATAGCCTTCAGGGATTTCAAAACCTTATGCAACATCTGCTTGTCTTAGTCTTACGGATTTGTCACCATCGACTTGAATAGCATCAAGGGGATTTGGATATACATGTACAGTACAACCTGTGACTTCCTCTTAGTAATGTCCACCCTCTTGTATGGTCACCATCGAATGGTGGCCATTTATTGGGGTATTCAATCTTGAAATGTTGGCCATTTATTGGGGTCATAAAACATAGGTTGATGTTTTATCTAATCATGTTACCTGTTGAAATCAATCAGGGTTGAAGTTTTCAGCTTGTATGTTTCATTAAAATTTACCTGTACAGGTACCTCAGGTTTCTTCTCAAATTGACATTTCACCTTTTCTTGAAAATGTAGAATAGAATGTTGTTTTAGTGTTTGTTATTTCATATCATTTGTTGATTTTTCTGTCTTTAAATTTACATATTTTCCTTTTTTCTAATGTATTTATTTTTTATGTTATTTTTATTTTTATTTGTTTTTGCTTCTATTCTTTTAATTTCTTCTAGGAAATAATCTTGAGTAGAAATGACAAAAATTCAAAGATGAGTTAATGACTAGCATTTGAAAACAAAACAGAGAATCCTTTAAATAATTATTTTTTCAGTAAAAAAAAGTTATTGTACATGATGTACAAGGTATTCAATTGTCTAACTTATAATCATGCAAATGATATGTTTAAAGGAACCATGAAGCAAGTAATTTAACAAGCCTGTTTTTTAACAAATTAAAATTATCAATATCATGAATATCAAGCCTTTTACAATAAATTTTGTTAACAAAGTTGTACAATCTATTATCATGATTATTATTCAGGAAAACTACAAATATCATTATATGGTATAGGAATAAACTATTTTTGTTTATCTTTTATATTTTTCAAATCTCAAAACGGGAGAATCACTAAAGAGACTTTAATTTCCAAATGGCTACCTAGTTATTCATCAACTTTGATAAATGCTAATCGTAATGAAAAATGTTCTTATCTCTGAATTGAATAAATCTTATGAAAAGAAATTATTTAAAGAAAAAATTGTCTTGCTTTTTGAAACAATTGTAAACTTATCAAATATGTTATCTTTAGTTTGGCTATTTTTGTCAGTTAACAGGCAAAATTTGTCTCCAGAAAAAATAAAGTACACTTCTATATAGATTGTGACATTTTATGGTCTATTAATTAAATCATTTTTGTTCTGTGTATTATATTGTCAAAACTGCAAGACTGGCATATGCATGATACATATTCTTGGTATACATCTGCAAAGAATATTTCACTCAACTCAGGCCTTTTAGATAAAGCTAATAATTGCAGGGACTTGAATGAATTAGATTCTTTAAAGCCCTTGATTAAAAATGATTTAAGAATATTTTTGAAAATAAAATAAAAACTTCTGATGAAAACTCAAATGCTTCACTTAGTAAAGAATTAGGGTCATAATTTAGAAATAGAAAATGGTAGATAAAATTCCTATAAAGGATAGAATTGTTTGTAAAATAAACATAACAACTTAGAGATAATCTATTTGAAAATTGTTTACTTTCTCATAATAATGTCTCTGACCAGTTTGTGAATAAAATCTTGAATCTTATGAATAAAATCTTTACCAAAAACAAAAAGTAAAAGAAATGATAAACCTCTATAAAATGGAACATGTTTAAAATATTGGCTCCTTTATAAAAAAAAGTCATTAGAACTGAGGGCAGAAACCTAATAATTTTTTCCATGTGTTTTGATTTTTATAGAATTGTTATTTTTTATAAATATAATGTTTGTTTTGGGTTTTTGTCAGAAACTTGATTAAATTGTAATATGTTTATATGACAATAAAAATATTATCAAATTTTTCTGTAATGAATATTTTGAATATACATGTATTTATTCAATAGAGAAATAATGAATTGCCTAAATTTTATTTAGAATAAGTCCTAAAGATAATCTTAAAAATTGTTAAACAATGTTAAATGCAGTTAGTATAAACAATTTTGATTTTAGAAAATTAATTTGAGAAAACCTTTTCGATGGAAAAAGGTAGGCGTTGTGAAAGTTTGCATTATATTAGAAGATGATATTCATTTATTATTCACTTGCCTAAATATACATGTAAAAATCACTTAAATTGATAGAATTATTTAAAAGGTATAACATCAAAACAAACAGTCATGAGAAAATGTTTACAAAAGTTAGTAAGCTATATGTTCAACTAGTTTTATTATTTCATTTAATTTTAGAATTTTCTTGTCATAATAACAGTTATTAAATTTGACAAACACATATATTTTACCTGAGACACTTTACCTGTAAGTTATGTAATTTTAACACTTCAATGCAGTCATGATTTCCTTTATACTTGACTAGTTCTTGATTAATACCTTGTGTATTAATTAAGCAACAGGAGGTATAATGATGGACATTTAGGGCCATCATGGTGACCATATTTTTATGGCCACCATTAGTAAGATAATGTCACAGGTAGTACTGTACATTAATTTTAAACGTGTAGAAAGACATACTCATTTGATTATGTAACAAATGATGTAGTTTTTTTCAATGTTCAATTTTGTATACAGCTGTCATTACTTCAATCGATTAATCAGGATGCGTTCATGTATACATTTACTTTCTCACAACAATAAAGTATTTCAACGCTCTAACATTTTGAGTGTCTCTGATAACAGGTAATGTAATTATATATTCTTTTGAACATTTTTTTGTTTTTAAAATTAGAAAATGTAAAGTGGACGTATCCTTCGAACGCATCGATCATTCTTATTCTGTGTGTGCAAAAGGTGGGATGCATTTTTAAATTAATTATTTGCTTGTCAAACAGTTTGTTTTTATTAAAGTTTAAAGTTGTGTGTCCCGAAGATACCCCTCCCAAAAAAAGAATGAATGGTGTGTACCTAATATATTCATGTTTGCGTTATATTTGGTTGTCTGTTGAATGTGACGGGTGTTTGAAAATACTGTCTTTAAACTGATATGTTTATTTTCTGTAAACGTTTATAAAATGTTTAATTATTCAAAGCACTAATGGTTTTCTACTAATAGGCATAGACTGCCTTAGTCGTGTTTGGCACAACTTCGAAATTTGCGATATTGGTTGCTCTTCAACTTCATATTTGGTTCAGCATTTAAACTGTTTTGTTTCGAGCGCCACTGATGAGTCTTATGTTTACGAAAAAAATAAAATAACAAAAATACCGAACTCCAAGGACAATTCAAAACGGAAAGTCCCTTATCAAATAGCAAAAAATCAAAAGCTCAAACACATCAAACGAATTATTTTAAGCCATCTGTAGCAACAGATGTTCGGTTATTGTTTAACATAGGTATATTTCTGTAGAAGCAAAGAACAACACTTTCCTTCGCTTATATATCACGGTATGTAGCTCCCTTAAGCTTGATGCCGTAAATAACCGAGATATAATTCATCAACCAATTTACTATAATCTTTATTTATCAAAGTCATAACAACTTTAGGCATACAACATATAAACTACACACAGTATACATAGATAGCAGACGGTAGTGTGAAACATATTACAACATGATAGACCTTAATTTCTGTGCACGAAATATAAATTTACCCAAATTACGTAGTTCTCTAAGATTATTTGAACTCATTAATTGTATATATTTATACATAGAAGGTTTTCTCAAATAATAAGGTTGAATAACTGATAGGTGGGACATTTTAAAATGAAATGTATCTCATCCTCAGTGTCATTTTTACAAAAACTACAGATTCTATTACTTCTTGAAATTGCAGAGTAACGTCCACATTCTATAGCTAAATAATGACTACTAAGTCTTATGTTGGTAATACATGTCTTATAAATAACTGGTATTGGTTTACATAAGTAATATTGTAAACAAAAGTTTCGAACCATATATCTATAACTTGAATATTTACCTAAATTACTCAGTTGCCTGTCAAAATCTTGCTTTAGACAATCAAACAGTCGCTGTTTAATTATCAAGTACAAAGTACTGGAGAGCTTACTATCAAACAATAAACCTTGATTATACCAAATATCACCTAAACCTATACTAAGCAGCTCATTTTTAATAAAATACAACCAATTTGACTTATTATTTGGACATTTTTGTAAATCATCATATAAAAAACAATAACAGTTTTTCGAAATACAGTTTGTGGTACATAGCAGCTTTAACCAGTATTTGAAAATTCTACATTTTCTGGTGTGCAATAATGGCAATCTACCTAGCTTATAATACACCATGACATTACTAGTAGAGCTTTTTACTTTCATAATATTTTTACAATAGCCCAGATGTATCCTCTCTATAGCTGGTGCCTTATGAGCACCCCATATTTCACAGCCATAACGAAGTTCACTGTTAATATAAGTATCAAAAAGTGAAAGTAAAGTTACAAAATTCAAATAAATATCTTTTATATTTCTCCTTAAGGCAAAAACAGCTTTTCTACCCTGTTCTGAGAGTTTCTGCTGTAGCAGATTATATTTGCCATTAATATTTAACAGTATACCAAGATAACTAAACTTATCTACAACTTCTATTTCCTGGTTATTATAATACCATTTTTCATTGTCATGTATTTTTCAACCCTTTCTAAAAACAACAATTTTCGTTTTTGCTATATTAACACTAAGTGACCATTTGGAGGTATAATCATACAAAGTATCAAGTAACGTTTGTAAACCAGATACAATTTCTGAAAAATAACCATATCGTCAGTTTACATTAGTAAAAATAAATTTAGTTCCTTTACCTCATAAGGAATAGAGTCACTATTTATAAAAGCCATTTCACAATCGTTGACATAATTGAAAAAATATAGGTGATAATACTTCACCTTGCATTAGACCTATTTCATTTGTAAAATAATCAGAATTAAAACCAACAACACTTACACAAGTACTGACATTAGAATACATTGCTTTGATTACCATTAAAAATTTACCTTGAATACCAATTTGTGATAGTTTATACCATAAAATATATCTTTGTACAGTTTCAAAAGCTTTCGTGTAGTCTACAAAACAACAATAAAAACGATTTTTTGCTGATAAAGATTTGAAAATTAATGATGTAAGAGCAAAAATAGCATCTACTGTACCAAGACCGGGACGAAAGCCGAACTGGGCCTCGGTCACAATATCCAACGTTTCCGACCAGTCTATTAAACGTTGATTATGAACGGACGTAAATAACTTTCCGAAATTACTGACTAAACTAATCCCTCCGTAGTTGTTCGGATCAGGCACATTACCCTTCTTGAATATAGGTATAGGTATAGTTTTAGCCCAATCAGTAGAGAAAATTCCGCACTGTAAAATTCCATTAACATGTACAGTAATACAGGCATAAATACATCCTTGTATTCAATAAAATATTCGTTAAGAATTCCACCAACTCCGTGGCTTTTATTATACATACATGCTTAAAAATGGATCAAAACTTCAATCTTAATTAATTATCATTGCTCTCGGTTGAGTATTTGATATTTTGAAGAAAAAAAAATGAATAAAAGTGACATACATTACAAAGAAATTAATTCTATTGGAAGTACAGCGGTTAATTGTTTTTTTTTAAATATAATTGAATTTGGGTTGCTGTCGTATTGACCTGAATCCAACTCTTATTGTATTCATACTGATAATACAAAGCGTTGCATGCCTTCATCAATAAACTGACCGATGCGAATAGAAGAATTAATCTTTTTGGGACCCTACATTGTATGTGTAGCAGTTGGACAATTCCAGAGAAAAAAAGAACTTGATGTAATCTTTTATAAAGAAATAAATACTAGTACTTCTTCATAGAAAACCAGCGATAGTTGAACCGAAGGGGATCCTAAAAATGTATGTTCGGACGTATGCATAAGTGGGATCACTTCACGGGTGTCTTTCAGGTTTCAAAGTTGATGAATGGACTATAATGCAGGAAGGAACACAAGGGTTGTCTAAAAAAGACTCATTATAAATTTTATGATCAAATTTTATACGCGAGACGCGCGTTTCGTCTACAAAAGATTTAACAGTGACGCTCACATCAAAAATTCAAAGAAGGCCAAATAAAGTACAAAGTTGAAGGGCAAAGAGGACCCAAAATTAAGAAAGGATTTGCCAAAAACAGGTAGGACAATTTATTCATAATGTAGAAAATCCTTAGTAATTCGAGATATTCCTAAGTTAATCGAAAGCTCAACAACCATATTGTAGCGACAAAATGATATGAGGACATCAAGGAACTAATCCTTGTCAACCCGGTAAAGTAAAATGCCCCAGGCACCTGGAACCTGAAAATATCTTCGATAAATCATATAAACATTGGTGTGAATATCATCAAGTAGGCCGATCTTGAGAGTACACGAAATCTACGCAACTGCCACAGCAACCAAATGAGAGAAAATCGAAAATTTAAGTTACCTTCATTTATTTAACTACACTAAGGGGCATGCGTTCAAATGGTATCAAATGCTATCAAACACTAGGGAATGTTTTCTAAAACGTTTCAAAAGTTTATGGGAGTTTTAACACACGCTTTACATGAACTGACGTACGAATAGAACGCCACAAAACTGTTAACCATGTCGTTGACAAAGTGACCAGCTGAAAGAATAAAATCGTACCCAGCAAAACACCTAAAGCAAAGTCTTCTCCGCAGCAAGCTCCTTTAAAAACAACATTATCTCAGGTGGCGGTATTGCACCTATTCGCGATTTTGTCATGTTCTATACTAGTAAATAAAAAACAATGTCTGAAATTCCTATCATCACAGAAGGTTTGTCGTTCGATGAAAATTTTCAGGATTACGAAATACTGTGGAAGTACTTCCATTCGTTGGTTACCAATTTTCGTGGATGACGTTATCAACGTATTTTATCGTTCAACGATCGTTCCTCGGGTTAATTAGTGTGTCATTACTGATTACATGTTTTTAACAATTAAAATGATTCTTTGCAATTTTCGTCAATCTAGACGATCTGTTAGCATAGATGAATCAGCTAATTTTCAAAAAACATTAATTGCATTAAAAATTTGATGAACGTTGTCAGTTATGAAAGAAGATCAAGTAAATAAAAATGAACAACTTAGTTTGAAATGCCCTACAAATCATTATAAAACAACATACAAGTATGATTAGTTTCAAGACTCTTCGTTTCTGATGCCTTCAAAATATTCACTAGATTTTTGTTTTAAGAAGAGTAAAATCGACGACAATTGATAAACACGAATAAAAGATCTTTCACATTACATGCATGTGAATACAAGCCTCATTCTGGAGCTCCCTTGATCAGATCTGGCGCAGAGATACGAATGAACATTGAGATCCAGGATTACTTTTTTTCATCTGGATAAAGCTATCTCTCGATTGAAGGACAAGTTTTAAAGAACGACGGCATGGTTTACGCAGATGCAGATCTGGTGTAAACAATGGTATCATTTACCTATCCAAAGGTCTTGGTTACAGATTGTCCAGGTATAGGTCGTGTACGGATTCAAATACGAACTAAACTCGTTACGCTTTACTCTGATACTAATATACTAATGCGGTGTAAAAAACAGCGGCAATCAGCACAATGGCAAAGATCGTCTTAAGTAAACTATTTTTATGCGTTACTCACGTTGTTCTCTTCGATGAAAACAAATGGAAATAGTACAAAAAAATCCAGAGCAAAGGTAAACTCAACTGTGGTATCCGCATGAAATAGTGCAAGTCTATAACCGTTCCCCAGAGTACGCAATTTTGAGCCAAAGTGGTTGAGAAAAACCTATCGTAGCCTTCTAAACCAACAATTGTAAGGACACGACTCATAACGAAGCATTGTTGTTTGCGAAACATCCACGTCACACTGAACGAACAACGCTTCCAAGTCATATACTTCAATGCTGCCTTTACCCAGTGCAAAATATTTACGTTGTAAAAAGATGCATCCAACTTTTGCAAGAAGTTCTTCAATACGGATCATCTTATCACCAACAGTAACATCAATCCTTTCGACTTGTCAGGCCTATATCCCTTGTGCGTCATCGATTTGGTTCACCAGTCTGAGGATGACAATTAAATCAGAGCAGAATTCGAGAGAATGTCCTAGAAAACACACACACGTTCACAGTGATCATCTTTCCGATAGGTTTCTACAGTTCGAGTGTGACAGACAACATATGAACGTCGTGTTAAAGGGAAATAAATTGACAATGAGTTGTTATATCCAATCGTCAACAATACATCTCCTGAACAAAGGTGTTTTTTTTTCATCGTGTCCGGAAATGACAAAATCGACACTCGGTTCAATCAACCCATTCACCTCAAAAGTGGAAGGAGTTAAGGGATGGTTCTGGTAAATTTCGAAACATACTACTTTACCAAACACATTGCGGGGAAAAGCACCTTTCGTTTATTCGAATAATAAAAGTAGCACCTAAACGTAGATCTACTATTGCATTGAACACTGGTTTTTACACTATAAAAGACATCAACGACGTGTTGCGCAGACAACTACGATTCAACAAACACCCAAATAAGATCAACATCAATGCTGAGTCGACATTAACCTAAGCTAACAAGTACATAGTGGACTTCAAAGTTGTTAATAGTATTCGATTCGAATGAAAAATCTTCACACACGACTATAGATAATGTAGACAACATTATCATAATCAACATCATTCTAATTAACTATACATCAGTGTTCGATATGTAAAAGAATCGCAACAATCCATCATCTACAGTTTCTTCCCAAAAGTCTTACACGGGATAAAAATTATTCAAAATCTTAAAAACAATGAACATTTACCAGTGACGCTGAAAAAAATCCATCGTATAAGTAATAATCGAGGCAGGATTCCAATCGAACTCACAGGCGAACATTTGACTATACGTTTTGTTCCTCACGAGGTAAAAATAAAAATGATCATGAGTTATCACGAATTCAGTTCAAAACTGACACAGTGTCAGGTCAACAAATTACAACCGGCAGCACAGAATGATTATTCAGTCAGCATCCGTGTTCGCAGTATAATCTATCAGAGGACAAAAGATTTAGATCGCCGATCAACAGATACAAAAAAATCGACAGGCTGTCAGATAGTGGTAAAGGAGATATAGTTTTGGAGCTTAGTATACCTGGTGAAACAGCTAAAACAGAACATGCAAAAGAAAGTTGGATTCTTACCCATGTTAATAGGTTTATTAATGAATGCCTTGTGAATGCTGCGTTGATTGATTAAGGAAGCACTGCCATCATCAAAGATATTTGATTTGATCTCTATCATAAACGTGGAGGTGCGAACACAGATGCTTGTACACATGTAGCGTAGTAGCATTTTGTTTTGTTTATCTTTGTGTATGTATGTAAATATATCATGTAGATGTAGAAGGCCATGGGATGGATGAACTATTTTGTTATTTGTGTTACCTTTTGAAAATAAAGAATTTATTAGGTCTTTCCACTTTCCGCCAAATTTTTTTCTTGCGCTGTATTTTTGTTTCAAAAGATGTCGCTTAGTTTTTTTGTATATGATATACAGTCTATACGCTTTTGAAACTGAACCTGTTTAACCGAACACTTTTCTTTGTAAGAGTTATCTCCCCGAACACTGTTTTTTCTTGTTATGAGATCTCCTTTGCAACCGTAAAAGAAAGCGACAAATTTATTTTTCCAAAATGCTCATTATATCCTCAGGATGTTACATTTTATTTTGACCGAAGCTATCCGGTGACTCCATATGAGAGTTATTCCCCCTTATGCATTTGATATAAGTGATATACATTTCTAACTGGTAAACCATAAGTGATAGAGACCTAGGGTCTTTTGATTTGAGGTCCTTGGTCCAAAAAAAAAAGAAAATTAGTTCAAGGTCAGAGGTCAAGGTCATATTCTAAATTTAGATTTTGGCTTATTTTCACTTCTTTTTAAAAACCGTATAAGATATTGAAAACATATTTTTACAAAATTTTTAGTTGCGACATGTCGTAACATTAAATTGGAGTTTTTTCCCCCTCTTAAAATTACACGTATGGTTATATAACTCATTCATCATATATAATAAAGACCTAGTGTCTATTGATTTAAGGTCCTTAGTATACGATCTTCAAATTGAGCTCAAGGTCATAGGTAAATTTGACGTTTTAGATTTTGACCTTTGCTTTTACTTCATGTGTAAACATGATAAAGCCATGGGACTTTTTGCATAAGGTTGCAAGCCATATGACCTTGAAAAGCCAACCGGAAGTGACCTTGTGTAAACCGGAATTAGCTATTTTTTGTACTTGTGTATTATACAAGTATATAGAACCATATATTTTTGGAATCAGTGTCAAGTAAACTATCAAATAAAACCAGAAGTGACATTTTTCAAACCGGAAGTAACAAATTATCTCCCTTATTAAAAAACAAAATGTCTAGAAACACATATTTTGAAATCAACGTACAATAAGCTGTCATTTGACGCTTGAAATGACATTTCAAACTGTATTTTAATATTTTTGTATCAAAATAGATCTTTTAGGGAGGAAAGACCTTCAATTGTTCTCTGAACAATTGGTTTTTAATTATTATTATTATCATGTGTACTGTACAAATGCTCGCGGTAATGATGTGTACCTCACCCCAGGTAAATAACTTTCTATCTACGGAAATGGCCTGTACTCGAAACAAGGAAGACAATTCATTCTACGATGGTGAGGGGTTGTCATAACAGTCCTTTTAAAAAATCCTCCCTTATGTATGCTCCTATTGACTTTAAATGAATTAATGAAGTAGACACTGGATAGCAAACGTATCGAAAGGCTCGGATCCAATCCGTCAAGCAAGAGCTAGGTGCCTAGATTAATAAATACGCTCAGGTATTAATAGACTACACCAGACTGAAAAGGTGTTTTCCAATGCATTAGGAACCTGTTCTGTTTTAAAAGTCAATCCATTGCAAAACTAGAACAATCAGCACAGCTGAAACATGAATATACGCCTTCGCATGCATGCCTTCTTATATATAAGTAGTTCGTTAACTGTCCTCAACTATATCGAAATAATTATGTTAATGGTGTTTTAAAAACGAATCGGCAAGAAAAGAAAAAAAATATATATACCGCTTGCCTTGTCAATACCTAGGTACTATACAGATCCAAGATCGAAGATACATTTAGCAAGGATTGGGATGATAACGCCATCAGCGAAACAGAATTAGCAGCCGTTGTTAAAGGTTTGAACTTTTACTTTGATAAAAAATAAAACCTGTGACATCGATCGACTACTTTTAGCGAGGATCTTCCTGCTCATGTACTAGAGTCCCCTCGATCAATATACCACTCCGATACGCTTCGTGTTGCTTACTGTTTCAGGATTCACATCATTTCAGAGTCGTAGAAATCATACCCTTTTGCGAATACTGTATTTCATAGTTAAAAACCTTATACTGCCGGCGTATGTTCGATTTCCCCGTCCGCCCGATCTCTTTGCTCAGCCGACTGCACGTGCAAACATAATCTTCTCCCCGGTCCAAAGTCAAAGTATACTCGCCCCATCCGTTACTCATTTTGGCAAACCCCAAACGTATAAACTACGACACATTTAGCCGATCCTACATAAAACATCATCGATTCTGTATATGGGGAAAAGTAAAATCACAAAAATACTGAACTCCGAGGAAAATTCAAAACGGAAAGTCCCTAATCAAATGGCAACATCAAAAGCTCAAACACATCAAACGAATGGACAACGACTGTCATATTCCTGACGACCATTCGATATTCGGTTTTGGGAGGAGGAGAGGTAGTTTGTTGCAGATTAAATAGTCAATTCCATCTGTTGCTGCGCGTTCTTAATCTGTTTGCCGAATGAAAATTAATTTGTACATTTGTACAAAACTATTTATTGCAGAATAATCATTATCACCATATCTGGTGCAAGATTATTTATTTTCAGGTTCTTCCAAAATCAGGATATTCATTTTCAAGATTATACTGTCTCTCCTTCTCCCCGGGAAATCAATTGGATGTCCCCTTAAACCATGGCGTTTTGACAGGTGATTATGATTCTGTCAGTTATTTTCGTTTGATCAGGAACCAGTTTTATCCAACAAAGTAAGGCTTAATGACTCTCTTACTTCGGTTTGAAGAAGAATGTGGGAGAATTGGTGTCGGGAACTGTTGCAGAACATTTCTGTCTTATTTCTAACGCTCGTTATCCAATGGCAGCCACATTTTTTCTCTTTAATTCCGGATCACCAATTTTGCAGAACCTACTTGATTTACAGTTGATAAATATAACGCGACGGTTGACTTGTATATATATTTTGGCAATCTTAGACTCCTTCTTATCCATCATAGTCATTTTAGTTTTTCGTTTATTGTTGGTTTCTTTAATTTTTCATTTGATTTGTTTTACATTTTGTTTCAAATCGGGGTCTTTATAGCTTGCTATGCGTACCGTATTGGTTTTTTGTCAATGTTGAAGACGGTATGATGACCTGATATTGCTTAAAACTACCACATTTCATCTCTGGTGGAAAATTGACTCATTGGCAATCACACCACATCATCTTTATATCAGTGACCGTTTGGTGAAAATAAGAAGTGTAGAAATACACAGCCATGTCTTAGCGGAATGTGGTTGTTAGAATTATTGGCTGTGTTTGGATATACTAAGGCGGCATATGGTTATCCATAGGTATCTTTGGGTAGGTATGGTTTGATATTTTTTATATCAAAATATCAAACCATGGGTACTTAAAGGGTATTTTAAAGATGTAAACAAAAGAGGCATTACAATTTCACTTGTATATGTCAGGAAGTTCTTCTTTTTAACTACGTCTGTCTGGAAAACCTCCTTCAACTACTACATGGACAGGATTTCAAATTAAAAAAAAAAATAGTCATACCCCGTGACACCCCTCATTATTTCTCTCTAGAAGCCATGGAATAGGCCAACCCCCTTGTTTTGTTTTCAAAAATTTTCAAATTTCGACCGCTTATTTCAGATTTTTGAACATAGCGCCACTCAAAACATTGCGCAAACGATGCGCCTGTTTCTCTTCTACAAGACCTATATAGTCATACCCCGTGACACCCCTCATTATTTTTCTCTAGAAGCCATGGAATAGGCCAACCCCCTGTTTTTTTTTCAAAATTTTCAAATTTTGACCGCTAGTTTTAGATTTTTGAACATAGCGCCACTCAAAACCCTGCGCAAACGATGTTCCTGTTTCTCCTCTACAAGACCTATATAGTCATACCCCGGGCCAACCCCCTGTTTTTTTCAAAAATTTTCAAATTTCGACCGCTAGTTTTAGATTTTTGAACATAGCGCCACTCGAAACCTTGCACAAACGATGCGCCTGTGTCTCTTCTACAAGACCTTTATAGTCATACCCCGTGACACTTCCTCATTATTTTCTCTTGAAGCCATGGAATAGGACAACCCCTTTTTTTTTCAAAAATTTTCAATTTTCGACCGCTAGTTTTAGATTTTTTAAAATAGCGCCCGTCATTTTTTTTCTCTAGAAGCCATGGAATAGGCCAACCACCCTGTTTTTTCCAAAAATTTTCAAATTTCGACCGCTAGTTTAAAATTTTTGAACATATCGCCACTCGAAACCTTGGGCAGACAATGAGCCTGTTTCTCCTCTACAAGACCTATATAGTCATACCCCGTGACAGCCCTCATTATCTTTCTTAAGAAGTCATGGAATAGGACAACCCCCCTGTTTTTTTTCAAAAATTTTCAGTTTTCGACCGCTAGTTTTAGATTTTCGAACATAGCGCCACTCGAAACCTTGCGCAAACGAAGCGCCTGTTTCTTCTCTACAAGACCTATATAGTCATACCCAGTGACACCCCTTATTATTTCTCTCTAGAAGCCATGGAATAGGCCAACCCCCCTGTTTTTTTTCAAAAATTTTCAAATTTCGACCGCTAGTTTTAGATTTTTGAACATAGCGCCACTCGAAACCTTGCACAAACGATGCACCTGTGTCTCTTCTACAAGACCTTTATAGTCATACCACGTGACAACCCCATTATTTTGTATAGAAGCCATGGAATAGGCCAACCCCATTTTTTTTCAAACATTTTCAAATTTCGTCCGCTAGTTTTAGATTTTTGAACATAGCGGCACTCAAAACATTGGGCAAACGATGCGCCTGTTTCTCTTCTACAAGGCCTATACAGTCATACCCGTGTCAACCTTCATTATTTTTCTCTAGAAGCCATGGAATAGGCCAACCCCTGTTTTTTCTCAAAAATTTTCAAATTTCGACCGCTAGTTTTAAATTTTTGAACATATCGCCACTCAAAACCTTGCGCAAACTATGCAACTGTTACTCCTCTCTCTACAAGACCTATATAGTCATACCCCGTGACACCCATCATTATTTTTCTCTAGAAGCCATGTAATTGGCCAACCCTCCGGTTTTTTTTTTTCAAAAAATTTCAAATTTCGATCGCTAGTTTTAAATTTTTGAACATATCGCCACTCGAAACCTTGGGCAAACGATGCGCCTGTTTCTCCTCTACAAGACCTATATAGTCATACCCCGTGACACCCCTCATTATTTTTCTCTAGAAGCCATGGAATAGGACAACCCCCCTGTTCTTTTTTAAAAATTTTCAAATTTCGACCGCTAGTTTTGATTTTCGAACATAGCGCCACTCGAACTCTTGCGCAAACGATGCGCCTGATTCTCGTCTAGAAGACCTATATAGTTATACCCGTGACACTCCCATTATTTTTCTATAGAAGCCATGGAATAGGCCAACCCCTGTTTTTTCAAAATTTTCAAATTTCGTCCGCTAGTTTTATATTTTTGAACATGGCGCCACTCGAAACCTTGGGCAAACGAAGCGCCTGTTTCTTCTCTACAAGACCTATATAGTCATACCCAGTGACACCCTTATTATTTCTCTCTAGAAGCCATGGAATAGGCCAACCCCCCTGTTTTTTTTCAAAAATTTTCAAATTTCGACCGCTAGTTTTAGATTTTTGAACATAGCGCCACTCGAAACCTTGCACAAACGATGCACCTGTGTCTCTTCTACAAGACCTTTATAGTCATACCCCGTGACAACCCCCATTATTTTTGTATAGAAGCCATGGAATAGGCCAACCCCCCATTTTTTTTTTTCAAACATTTTCAAATTTCGTCCGCTAGTTTTAGATTTTTGAACATAGCGGCACTCAAAACATTGGGCAAACGATGCGCCTGTTTCTCTTCTACAAGGCCTATACAGTCATACCCCGTGTCAACCTTCATTATTTTTCTCTAGAAGCCATGGAATAGGCCAACCCCCCTGTTTTTTTTCAAAAATTTTCAAATTTCGACCGCTAGTTTTAAATTTTTGAACATATCGCCACTCAAAACCTTGCGCAAACTATGCAACTGTTACTCCTCTCTCTACAAGACCTATATAGTCATACCCCGTGACACCCATCATTATTTTTCTCTAGAAGCCATGTAATTGGCCAACCCTCAGGTTTTTTTTCAAAAGTTTTCAAATTTCGATCGCTAGTTTTAAATTTTTGAACATATCGCCACTCGAAACCTTGGGCAAACGATGCGCCTGTTTCTCCTCTACAAGACCTATATAGTCATACCCCGTGACACCCCTCATTATTTTTCTCTAGAAGCCATGGAATAGGACAACCCCCCTGTTCTTTTTTAAAAATTTTCAAATTTCGACCGCTAGTTTTTGATTTTCGAACATAGCGCCACTCGAACTCTTGCGCAAACGATGCGCCTGATTCTCGTCTAGAAGACCTATATAGTTATACCCCGTGACACTCCCCATTATTTTTCTATAGAAGCCATGGAATAGGCCAACCCCCCTGTTTTTTTTCAAAAATTTTCAAATTTCGTCCGCTAGTTTTATATTTTTGAACATGGCGCCACTCGAAACCTTCGGCAAACGATGCGCCTGTTTCTGCTCTACAAGGCCTATATAGTTATACCCTATGACAACCTTCATTATTTTTCTCTAGAAGCCATGGAATAGGCCAACCCCCCTGTTTTTTTTCAAAAATTTTCAAATTTCGTCCGCTAGTTTTAGATTTTTGAACATAGCGCCACTCGAAACCTTGCACAAACGATGCGCCTGTGGCTCTTCTACAAGACCTTGATAGTCATACCCCGTGACAACCCCATTTTTTTTGTACAGAAGCCATGGAATAGGCCAACCCCCTGTTTTTTTTAAAAAATTTCAAATTTCGACCGCTAGTTTTAGATTTTTGAACATAGCACCACTGGAAACCTTGCGCAGACGATGCGCCTGTTTCTTCTTTACAAGACCTATATAGTCATACCCCGTGCCCCCACATTATTTTTCTCTAGAAGCCATGGAATAGGCCAATCCCCTGTTTTTTTATCAAAAATTTTCAAATTTCGACCGCTAGTTTTAGATTTTTGAACATAGCGCCACTCGAAACCTTGCACAAACGATGCGCCTGTGTCTCTTCTACAAGACCTTTATAGTCATACCCCGTGACACCCCTCATTATTTTTCTCTAGAAGCCATGGAATAGGCCAACCCCCCTGTTTTTTTTGAAAAATTTTCAAATTTCGACCGCTAGTTTCAGATTTTTTACCATAGCACCACTCAAAATTCTGCGCAAACGATGCTCCTGTTTCTCCTCTACAAGACCTATACAGTGATACCCCGTGACAACCTCCATTATTTTTCTATAGAAGCCATGGAAGAGGCCAACCCCCTGTTTTTTTTTTTTTCAAAAAATTTGAAATTTCGACAGCTAGTTTTAGATTTTTGAACATAGCTCCACTCGAAATCTTGCGCAAACGATGCGCCTGTTTCTTCTTTACAAGACCTATATAGTCATACCCCGTGCCCCCACATTATTTTCTCTAGAACCAATGGAATAGGCCAACCCCCATTTTTTTTCAAAAATTTTCAAATTTCGACCGCTAGTTTTAGATTTTTGAACATAGCGCCACTCAAAACCTTCCGGAAACTATGAAACTGTTCCTCCTCTTTCTACAAGACCTATATAGTCATACCCCGTGACACCCCTCATTATTTTTCTCTAGAAGCCATAGAATAGGCCAACCCTCCTGTTTTTTTCCAAAATTTTCAAATTTCGACCGCTAGTTTTAGATTTTTGAACATAGCGCCACTCAAAACCTTGCACAAACGATGCGCCTGTGGCTCTTCTACAAGACCTATATAGTTATACCCCGTGACAACCCCATTATTTTCTCTAGAAGCCATGGAATAGCCCAACCCCCCTGTTTTTTTTTTCAAAAATTTTCAAATTTCGTCCGCTTGTTTTAGATTTTTGAACATAGCGCCACTCGAAACCTTGCGCAAACGATGCGCCTGTTTCTCCTCTACAAGGCCTATATAGTCATACCCAATGACACCCCTCATTTTTTTTCTCTAGCAGCCATGGAATAGGACAACCCCCCTGTTTTTTTTTTCAATAACTTTCAATTTTCGACCGCTAGTTTTAGATTTTCGAACATAGCGCCACTCGAAACCTTGCGCAAACGATGCACCTGTTTCTTCTCTACAAGACCTATATAGTCATACCCCGTGACACCCCTCATTATTTTTCTCTAAAAGCCATGGAATAGGCCAACCCCTTGTTTTTTTTTTTTAAATTTTCAAATTTCGACCGCTAGTTTTAGATTTTTGAACATAGCGCCACTCGAAACCTTGCACAAACGATGCGCCTGTTTCTCCTCTAGAAGACCTTTATAGTCATACCCCATGACACCCCTCATTATTTTTCTCTAGAAGCTATGAACATGTAAAGGAAATGAGTTTTTTACCAATTCAGCTTATCTTGAGTATAAGAGTGGAAGAAACTCTCATTAAATGTCAACGCACCCTTTTAACCAACATGTTACGACATGTCGCAAATATCAGTTTTGTAAAAATATTTAGTCGAAATCTTATTAGTCTTCTGAAAAGAAGCAATATTAAGCCAAAATACAAATTCAGAATCTGACCTTGACTTTTAACATTGACCCAAATTTCTTTTTTGGACTAAGTATAAAAAAGAAGATGTGGTATGATTGCCAATGAGACAACTGTCCACAAGAGACCAAAATGACACAGAAATTAACACCTATAGGTCACCGTACGGCCTTCAACAATGAGCAAAGCCCATACCGCATAGTCAGCTATAAAAGGCCCCGAAATGACAATGTAAAACAATTCAAACGAGAAAACTAACGGCCTTATTTATGTACAAAAAATGAACGAAAAACAAATATGTAACACATAAACAAACGACAACCACTGAACTACAGGCTCCTGAATTGGGACAGGCACATACATACATAATTTGGCGGGGTTAAACATGTTAGCGGGATCCCAACCCTCCCCCTAACCTGGGACAGTGATATAACAGTACAACATAAGAACGAACTATAAAAATCAGTTGAAAAAGGCTTAACTCATCAGATGGACAAAAATACAAGTGGACGTGGCAGGATACTTGTACATCCAAACAACAAAAAGACACTAGGAACAGATCTGAGAGTACTCGCAGTTATCTGACAGCTAGTTCAAAGCCACTAACAACTAATAAAAAAATCATGCATCTAAGACTAAATTATCAATTCGTACACATCCAACATCCAATGGATTTAGTGTAAAGACGTCATAAACAGTCATAAGGACCTCAATTCAAAAGACCTTCGGTCTCTATTACTTATGATTTACCAGTTACAATTACATTTTTCCTATTTAAAATACAAAAGGGGAAATAACTCTCATATAGAGTCTCAGGACCGCTTCGGTCAAATTATTCGTAAGATTCTGAGGATATAACGAGCAAATTGGTGAAATAATTTTGTCGTAATCTTCAACGGTTGCAAAGGAGATGCGCACACAAGAAAAACAGTGTTTAGGGAGATAACTCTTACAACAAAAAGTGTTCGGCTATACAGGGTCAGTTTCAAAATCACTATAACTGTTCCATATCATGTGCAAAAAATCTAAGCGACATCTTGCGAAACCACAAAGCACCGTAAGAAAAAATGTGGCGGAAGAAGAAAAAAAAAATAATAATCAGAACAAAATCAATAAGTCTTTCCACAGAAAAGTGGAAAGACCTAATTAAACTAAAAGGTAAAACAATGTTTATACCGATCTAGTGGCGTATGGTAGACGCATTACTAAGTAATCATAATGAAATGAAATGAAAATGAAGTACGCAGCTGTAAATCACATGCAAATTAAGATAGAAATATAAAAAAAAACACATCTTCAATCTTAGATTAGTATTAAAAAGATGTATTTTAAACCAATACTATTTGTCTCTCTTTGTTAAATTTTCAACAACAAGCAAACATTGGCGTGCAGGACGATTTTTGGCGTGTCGGGGAAAATCTGACAGTTGTTTATTATGACCTGGTATAAACGCCACTCAAAAATAACTTTTTTTTTCTAGAAATTTCCCAAAATTAGCCACGGGGCCCAAGAAACGACCGAAAAAAATGTTTAAAATTATAAAGTTTTTCTTATCTTATGTATTTCCATAATTTTATGAATTACGAAATCCCATAATATAGTTACAAAATTATCCGATTAACTAATATTATGAAGTTTCATAATAATGTATTAAATTAGGATATTTCATAATATTATGCAATTTCCTTTTTGTCTCGGCTGTTAAGTATTGCAGGAGGTTTGTTTTCGAATCACTCATATGTGGACTTAGTTATTCTGCTGTATGTTGACTGTTAGTAATCGGCGAGTAACCCCATTGTTACAACAGTGGAATACACGAGTTCTGTTTCAAAAAAGTTTACTGAAAACTTCATTTAGATCACTATTAATTTGTTTCATTTGTTTAGCAAGATATAAAAAAAATGAATACGATAAGATAATTTGATATTATGTTAAAATCTTAAGTCTTAATGTCATAAAGCACTAGACGTGTTAAAGGTTAGATCGGACGCTGACCTTCATATTTTCGTGGAAAGACCTTTAGATTTTGTTCTGATTTTTTTTGGTTTTCTACTTTTCCAAGCAAAGACCTTTTGGTTTTATTGATAATTATTATTATTGTTATTAGGTCTTTTCGCTTTTGCATAGAAAGACCTTTTGATTTTGTTCTGATTATTGTTAGGTCTTTCGACTTTTCAGTGAAAACCTATTGATTTTGTTTTGATTATTAATTTTTTTCCCGCCACTTTTATCTCTTGCCAGGAGTTTTCGTTTCCCAAGATGTCGCTTAGATATTCGGTATAACATATCGAACAGTTAATACGCTTTTGCAACTGACACCTTTTTACCGAACACCTTTTTTGTAAGAGTTATCTCCCCAAACACTGTGTTACTTGTTATCTCTACTTCTTCGAAACCGTAGAAGAAAGCAACAAATTTATTTTTCCAAATTGCGAGTTATATCCTCAGGATTTTTTGTTTAATTTTGACCAAAGCGGTATAGAGATTCCATATGAGAGTTATTTCGTCTTCTTTATTTGATATAAGTGAAATGTATTTGTAACTGGCAAACCATAAGTGATAAGAGACTTTTCTTCCTTGGCAAGGATTTTACTGCTGGTCAGAAGAAGACCTGTGGTGACCATATTTCTATTCCCCAGTCACCCGTGGTGAAAGTATATAGAAACCGTATATTTTTGGAATCAGCCTAAAGAAAGCTATCATCTGACTGCAGAATTTACATTTTAAACCGTAGTGAATATTTTCGTATCAAAATATATCGCTTAGATATTTGATATATGATATCAAACAGGAAATGCGTTTTTGAAACTGAACCTGCTTAATTGAAAATTATTTTTCTTGTTATGACTACTCCTTCGAAACCACAAAAGAAAGCCACAAATTTATTTTTCTAAATTGATCGTTATATCATCAGAATGTTACGTTTAAATTTGACCAAAGTGTTCCGGAGACTCCATATGTGAATAATTTCCCCTTTATAATAAAGATTTGGAATTGATGTCCTTGGTCCACCAAAAAAGAAAAAGAGGTCAAGGTCATGTTCAAATTTTTGATTTTGGCTTATTATTGCTTATTTTAAGAAACCGTATAAGATATTGACAATTTTTTTTAATTCAATTGTTAGTTGCAACATGTCGTAACATATATATTTATGTTTCCTCACATCTAATGTATAAAATAAGCTGTATTAGGATATAATTCATAATCGATATATAGTAGAGACTTCGGGTCATTTCATTTGATGTCCTTGCTTTGTGACATTGGAATTTAGTTCAAGGTCAAAGTTAAATATGACGTTCTAGATTTTAATCTTTGCTATAAATTCATATTTATACATGTTAAAGCCATGGGGTCTTTTGCATGAGATTGGTAGACATATGACATCGGAAAGGTCAGTCGGAAGTGACCTTCTGTAAACCGGAAGTAGCCATTTCTTGAACTTATTTCATTTTCAAGTCCATACAACCATATTTGGAATCAATGTGAAGTGACCTATCAGATGACACCAAAAGTGAGATTGTGTTAACCGGAAGTAGCAACTTATCTGCCTTATTTCAAGCATCAGTATATAGAAACCATATATTTTTCGAATCAGCGTAAAGTAAGCTTTAATTTGACACGGGAAATGACTTTATTTAACAGGAATTAACAGGAAGTGGCTTACCATATCCCTTAGTTAATGAAAAATGCTTTTAACATTGTATTTTGGGAATCAGTGTGTGATAAGCTATCTTCTAAACCCGGACAAACCGTTTTTTATCAATGTTATGTGTTTTAAGTGAATTTGGGTGGAAAGACCTTGAATTGTTTTCTGATCAATTGGTTTTTAATTTTTAATTTTTTTTTATTCTGTCACTTTTAATTCTAGAGAGAAGATTTTGTTTTACAAGATATCGCGTAGATATTTGGTATATGCTATCACACATTTATACGCTTTTGAAATTGACTGAACCCTTTTCCTTGTAAGAGTTATCTCCCCAAACACTATTTTTTTGTGATTGCTATTCCATCGCAACCGTAAAAGAAACCGACAAATTATTTTGTCAAATTGCTTGGTATATCCTCAGGATGATAAAAAAAATTGCCAAAGCGATCTTGGGACTCCATTTGAGAGTTATTTCCCCTAATGTATTTGTATCTGGTAATCCATAAGTGATAGAAACCTAGGGTCTTTTGATTTGAGGTCCAGGGACTACCAAACAGAAAATGAGGTTAGGTCAAACATATTTTTACTAAATTGTTGGTTACGACATGTCGCAATGCATATACTTATGTTGAAAGGGTATGTGGACATTTGATAGGAGTTTTCTCCCTTCTTAAATTTAAAATTAGCTGTAAAGCGATTTAACTAATTAACCATATATAGTAGAGACCGAGGGTCTTTTGAATGTAGGTCAAGGTCAATGGTAAATTTGTCGTTTAGATTTTGACCTTTGCTAAAAATCTAAATCATATTTAAACATGATAAAGCTTTGGGGTCTTTTGCAACTGGTTGTTAGATAAATGACATTGAAAAGGTCAGCCGGAAGTGAGTGACCTTTTGTAAACCTGAAGTAGCTATTTTTTTAACTGTATTTGAAAAAACCTAGAACTATATAATTTTGGAATAACTGTAGCATAAGATTGAACCGATAGTGATTTTTTTAAACATGAAGCTGCAATTTATTTTCCTCATTTCAAGCAAAAGTATATAGAAACCATATATGTTTAGAATCAGTGTGAATAAAGCTATCATATGAGACCGGAAGTAGCAAATTATCTCAGGGCCAGTGAAGTATTCCTGTGAAATACTTTCTGAGTGTCCAGGAAAATACTCAAAATATAATAATAATAAAAAAAAAAAAACATTACGTAAACTATATTACCATATGCATGTATATATTTCTTATTCTGTTATAAATTTCACTTTTATGAAAAATACATTTTGTGAAATCGCTTTGCTTTCATTCATAATCCTTCGTAATTCTTTTGTAATAAACAATTCATACACATCTGAGAATTTTCAATTTTGCTCTGAAACATAGTATGACTTGTAAATGCAAAAACGTTAAGCTGTCTGAAAATAGTTAAATTCATAATATCCTTATCTGATATTTTGAACCAAATACTATATGTTTTACTGATATCGTGTTTTTAAAATTGAGTTATGTTAGAAGATGTTAAAATTTCGCCCAAAATAATTTAAAATGAACATCTAATATAGAAATGTAAATAATCTTCTTCTTCTGTTTTACACAATTACATTGATCATCATTAGACATGTTCCATTTTAATAGCAACTCTTTATAGAAATAATATACTGAATCAGTTTCCATTTAGAAATTTTCGTCTTGTACTCTCATAAAAATTGAATATAAAATCGTTAACGAAGGACATATGTGACCTGTCATTTAACTTTATATATCCTGTCCAAATATTGAAACCAATTGGCTGTGTGTATTTTTGATCTACTAAATAATTATAACATTTTATCAAAGATATGTTTTGTCTGGATTTGTTTATTTCCTCATCTTAATTTATCCTTACGAAAATAGATTTTACACTTTCTAAAGTTTTCTTTAATTGTAACTTGCTGCCATTCCTTCGGAATGGAGGACGTAAATGTCTTAAACTCTGCAATCCAATTTGACTTATTGCCTAACTTTTCTTAACAAAAACCTCTGATAACTTTCTCTCACGGTCCAATTTGTCGGTTATCAATCCACTTGTTACCTAGTTTTGAAAGAAGAAACAATCTGTTTTCTCCTATGTGAAAAATGATTTTTAAATTTTGTTAAACCTCCTCCTGTTTTCACCCAACTTGAAATTACTTCCAAATAAAATTCCGGTATTATCCCAAATTCTTATAGTGATTTTATTTTAGTTTTACCCAGATTGTTGAAATATTTGGCAGGAATAATAACTTTCTGATGACCTTAATTCAAAGTTGGCATCTCCTAGATAAAGAGGTGATTGGTTGGTTAGTGTTTAACGCCACTTTCAGCATTATTGTGCTATTTCTTGGCAGTCATTGTCATTGGTGGAGGAAGCCAGGGAACCGCGGACCTTCGGTAGAAAAGCTAACAAAGCTAATCAATAAAGATTTGAGTCGAGCGCACCTATCATGTGCTGAATTGAACTGAACTCTGCCACCGAGGCCCCTAATAAATAGGTGATGGTTTACCCTAAAACAGACTGTATATATGTACATTAGAGAGATATGTATGGCATTGTCCGACAAGTACTTAACCAAATATATACGACAGATGTTAACACTGAACAGGCTGATACAACACCATGTAAGGGATCATCTATTTGATATAATTGAGGAGTGGATTTTGTTTGTTGATTTTGTGGGCAACATATATTTTCTGGATTTGTGTGGCAGAATATTAATTTTCACTATTCTAAATATTGTAGATCAGAGTATTCCTTTTCTTTCTTTTTTTCTATATTGTAAGCCAGATCATTCATGTCTACAATCTTGCAGACCCCCTTTCCTTTCTTGTAATCTTATAGATGTCCCCTAATGTATATCACTAGTGATGTTTTTCTCTGTAAATTAACATTATTCATACACTTAATCTCAACAATTACCCCATATGCAAGTTTCTGAAAAGTTGTTGGTTGTGTATGACCGACCATTCTCCACACAAGCCTTACTGCCTAAAATTTTGAACAACATTTCAATAGATATCTCCACATTTCTCGAACATGACGTGGGTCAGTAGTAAATATGTGGTTTAATCCTTGAGTCAACAAATCATATAAAGTCGCCCTTGAGTGGGACTGGGGAATATAAATATGGTTACTACATGTCTTCTTCCGACCGGCAGTAAAACCCTTGCCAAAGTGGGGCGTTCGTTTGGCTGTGCGGGATGTACAAGTATACATGAAATATTTGCCACAGGACATTTATCAACCAACAATCAAGCAATCATTTAAAGTCGGACCATAGAATAACAACATAAACGTTAAGTGAAACCATCAGTTATGAACCATATTTATCGCAAATGCATGAAAGTTTTGTTCCTTAAACATTTCGTGCACAATTGCAAGTATGAAAATCTCGTCTCGCGACTGTGTTTGTACTCACTGTAGTTGCGGAACGGTTTTAGCATCTTCAGATAATTTATATTACTACTATTTTCCTATTAGTATCCATTAGTTTATTACCATATATCATGTTATATTTTACCTTTTCCGAAATGATCTGATCAAACTCTTAAATACGGGTATGATGATGTTGCCAAGAATGCTGATACATGACAGCCATAATCTTTTTTTCTCTCCCTGATTGCAATGTAGGAAGGTAAGCGGTAGAATGACACCTTGTCCTTTCAACATGGCGACCAATTACCAAAGAAAATAGACGTCATACGAAATCAATGTATTGTGTATCGGTCCTCTAGGAAACAAAATGCATAAATAATTTATGCTGTTCACAAGCAAGGCCGACAATGTATTGGTGCTTTTAAAACATCACACTTTGAAAGTTTGTACGATGGTCGGGGTGAAGGACAACTTAACCTGGTCTTTAATATGCCAACAAATTGTTATCATACGAAAGTGTTTTCTTTCCAACATATATATAAAAAAAAAACATTTGCGAAACACGAAAACAAATAGTCAAATGGCCAAAATGAAATAAAATTAAGATGCGGTATGATAGCTAGGAGGGAACTATCCGACAGAAACTATAGGCCACCGTAGAGTCTTCAAAACGATGAAACCCTAAGCCGTATAGGGAGCCATAAAAAGGACCGACATGACAAAATAATGAAGAATTCAAACGAGAGAACCAACAGCCGGATCGATAATCAAACGAAAAACAAATATAACAGACAGCAACCAAATACATCTGAATAACAGGTTTCTGGCTTGGGACAAGTCTATACTTATTCATTTATGATTTTTGCAACACTTTATTTTCAAAGCCATTCATGGAGAATTACATACACAGCCAGTCGTACAGTATTGTTATTTTCCTATTTGAAACTGTTTTTAGATTAACAAGATCATTATAAACTTAGAATAAATTATAACAGATGTTCTGATTATTCATTGCTACAGAAAATCAGGTTAATAGTCAACCGTAACAGGTAGTCGATTACAAACGTTCATAATCTACCCCAATTACAGGACTTATCTATGTATTATTAATATGTTCTCATCCATGGAGTATTTGACATACGACGCCAAGCAACTGATTAATATATAGATGTGATTAATATTGGTTTGAATAAAAAGCCAAATTTCTGATATGTTATTGAAAGCTAGTTTTTTGGGCTGATATCAATTGAAATAGACACATATTCTGTGCTTCCCATCGCTTTTAAAATTTATATAGGTCCACGATTTCTGATTATAAAGCAGTCTTATTATATAATTTTACAGCACGTGAAAGAAAAGGGAACCCTGGAACCATGTTGTATAAATTAATAGTAATTATAACCGTCAGCTTCTTTACTGGAAATCTGTGTCAAATAGGTAAGGACAGTAATTTCGTTGTGTCAGTTGGTGTTGTGTTCAATAGATGACACTATGCATTCGAAAAATCGATTGATTAACGGTTGCTTTACGTCGCATCAGCACAGAAAGGCTATATCGCGGCGACAGCTAGTCCAAATATTATAGCAATATTTTAATATTTTTACTGTGTTTAATTAGAGTTCCACAGGTGATACTAAATATGTGAAACAATGTTATGTGTAAGTAAACATTTGGTTTTGACAGGTGACATAAAGGACTAAAATATGTAACACTATGCCATGACTAAATACAAGTAAAAATAATACTATAACTGAGATATTAATCAGGTTCTTTAAAAAATTTCAGACATTGATGAATGTTTGAATTCCCCTTGCAAGAACGGAAGGATATGCATAACCCTGGTTAATGGGTTTACTTGTGAATGTAATGATGGTTTTAGGTGTAATACCACCGAATCATATACGTCACAGCCGGTTGCATACGAAAAGGGTCGAAAAAATATTCCTTAAATTTGACAGTTGTATGAAATTAATCCTACATTTCATTGCAGTAAAAATGTCTGGGTCATAAACATATATTTTGGGTGTTTCAAAGCACCATTATTTTTTATTTGGTGTTTCTATATAATAGTTTGGAAACTTGAGGTTACATGGTTACTAAAGCTTGTACATGTAAAAAGAGGTGAAAATTTGATTAACTTCCAGTGATGGTTATTTTCTTATATGCAATTAAATGTCTTGTGAAATTTTGTCTATAGTACTGGACAGGATAAATAAAGGCAACAGTAGTATACCGCTGTTCGAAATTCATGCCAAGTATTTCTTTATTTGAAACAAAGATAAATTCTACACAATTGTTTAAAAGTGCAAATTTAACAAAGACTAATAGGGAAAATCAATGATGGTATTACACCTAATATGGGAAGCTGCACATGCACCTTTGACCTTGTGAGTACTATCATTTGTTAAAATTTCATGCTATTTAAGTGAAATATTACAAGAAATGAAATATTCTGAGTGGATTGAGTCTCATAAACACATTTTATGAGAAATTGCCTTGAAATAGGACTCTACCATGAATATTAGTAGACAGAGCAAGCCATACTCAGTGTTTTGGGGAGCTTTTTCTGACCTTTTCTCCTAATTTCTTATATTCTACTATAAAAGAAAAATTTTTCCTAAGAAATACATTAATAAGTATATAGTTAAAAGTAAATGAAAAAATTTTTGAAGCAGTAACAACATATCATTCACTCAAAGGAAGCTTTTATTTCCCTGTCTTGAACGCGGCGTAAATTTAAGTTTTACGTAAGGACTTATTGATTGATTGGTGTTTGCTTTACGCCGCCTTAGCGCAAAAGGCTATATCGCGGCGAGAGCTAATTCGAACATTTAACAATTTAAAGTATATCTTTAAAATCGGACAAAAGGCCCTTCAATATACTAAAACTCAAGTCTAAAGCAAAATTATTTATTTACAAATAAAAACAACACTAAGATAAGGTGATAAAATTAAAATCATTTTCAATTCATACAGCATTTTATATTTTATGATATAATCCAACTTCTTTTAAAAATGAAACAATATTTGTAATTGGAACACTATCAAATAAATCATACATATTATTGACATTGAAATGCTTCTTACGAATATCAGCAAAGTCAATACAATTGATTAAAACATGTTTAATAGTATACTTGCAGTTGCAAGGTATACATTGTGGTTCTTCTTCATTTTCAGAAGATATTCATGTATTATTCCAGTATGACCAATACGGCATCTAGAAATAACACACTGATCTTTTCTGCACATAAAAGTATTAAAAGGTTTACCTAATTTAGGTTTAATTTCATGTAATTTATTATCAACCTTTTACTCCATTCATTTTCCAATATATTAGCAACATATTCTCTAATATTAGATCTAAAATCGGTATAAGGTATATCACAGTTAGATAAGTGATCATCCAGGGCATTTTTTGCTTCTTCGTCTACAACCGTGTTTCCATGGATTCCAACATGACTCGGAACCCATAGAAAAATTATTTCTTTATGAAGAATTTTTAAATTCCTCATTACATATAAAATCTTGAGAATTATCGGGTTTTTAATTTTAGTATGTTGTATAGCTTGTAAGCATGAAAGTGAATCAGAACATATTATAAATTTAGATTTGTCTGAAGTAGCAATAAATTTTAAAGCTAAAATTATTGCCTTTGCTTCAGCAGTAAATATGGATGCGGCAGATGACAAACGGAGAGTCGCAGCTCTGTCTCCAAAGACAGCAGCAGATGCAACTCGGTTACCATCCTTCGATCCATCTGTATAAACAGTTGAAAAATCTGAATAATTTGACTTAATTTCAGCAAAATGTTGTTGAATTATAAGAGGGTTTGTTTCGTTTTTTTTTTGTATTTACGGAGGTCAAATATCATTTTCGGTTTTGGAAGTTCCCATGGAGGGCATTTGCAAGTTTCAACTTGTGCAACAGATTTTAAATCAAATGTGGTTAAGTGTGGTTTTAAACGGATGCCTAATGGAGGAATTTTATTTTCATGTTTTGCATATATATCTTCATAAATTGGATTAAAAACACAGTTGTAGGCAGGATTTTCTGGATATGCTTTAAGCTTGACAGCGTATTGAAGTCCAAGCTTCAAGCGTCTGTTGGAGAGTGAGTGCTCGTCAGCCTCTACATACAGACTCTCAACTGGTGAGGTTTTAAAGGCGAGGACTTATTGAAACCTCCATGGAGTCAGTAAACTTTATATGGATAGTTCATTCAGCTTGAATACTTCAATTACTCATTTATTATCGCATTTCTTTCATAAATGAGTGAAAGTTACCCAAAATGTTTTATTCATTGGCCTAAAAGTTGAATTTTGAGGAAATGAGAGGTATAAATGGACCAAAAGAGACCTTGGTTTAATAGCTTTCTGGTCAGCAGCAAACCTCTATTAAGGAAATCATGATAGGAAACATAAGACCTGGAATATCGTATCAACTGGGAGGTATATACTCAATAAGCTGCTGGAATGTTGCTACATAGAAATGGAAAGTCTCCATTGGGAAGCTGAAATCATCTCTTTGTCGACCCCCAAAGGTGACTGAGGAAAGAAGTACGGTCACCATTGGTCTTCCTCCGACCGTCAGTAAAACCCTCGCCAAAGTTGGGCGTCCGTTTGGCTGTGCGGGATGTACAAATTGCAGCCACGTCCGGTCAGAATGGGGACGTTAAATCAGATGCCTCGTGTAAAGAGAGTGCCACGTTCTTTGCACGTTAAGAATCCTTGCAACAACTCTTAGAGGGGTCCGTAGGTAAACTGTTGCAAGGCTAAATTTCTGTCCTTATCCAATATTCCCTCATTTCCCGTGGCAGTCTAAATTTCTCCGACCTTAATCCCGGACGCCTCTATTACAGATCCTACCTATTGTATTTATTGTCAATTTGTTCTCGTCCTGAATATGCATGAAATATTTGCCACTGGACGTTAAGCAACCAACAATCAATCAATCTCTTTTGTCGTAAAGTTTTGTTTTCAACCGAACCTCATTGTCAATTTCTAGATGTAAATCAAGATATGAGGCAGACTTAACTGTATTTGTTGTATCCTTTATCTCACGTTCTATGGGATAGATGAGTTCAAATTTCGAATTATTTAGTGAGAGAACATCATCTATATAGCGGAAATTGAAGTTACAGGATGCTGCTAACTTCTTTTCTTTCTTCATAAGAAGTTCCTGTTATGAAGTCAGCCTCATTTGAATAAAGGAACGAGTCGGCAAGAAGAGGGCATAGTTTGTTCCCATTGGAATGCCGATTTTTGTTGAAAAACACGTCCTCCAAACGTAATAGATATGTTGTCAATCAGGAAATCAAGCATCTTGATAATGTCAGTTTCAGAGAATCTTTTGTTGGATTTTTACAAAGTAGGATGTATCCTCCCTAAGACAAGATACTTGTATCTACATTGGACATTCTTTTTATGAAACAAAGCTGGACCAACACTTTCAATTTGTCTTTTAGTTTGAAATGGGGAATACTTGTGTAAAGTGTAGAAAAGTCAAATGGTTTAATACTATTGCAAGATGACATAGTCTTAGATTGAATGTACTCTAAAAGATCTTCGGAATTCTTTAGTATTCACATCTGATTCACGCCACCTCTAGAATATGTAGTTTCACAGTAACTTTGAAGCCCGGCGTTGATTGCTGATAAAATTGATGTTAAAATTTAGAAATAGGTTTCGTGGAGCACTTGGGAGACCCAGCAATATACTTTTGTTTAATGACACTTATGTAGTTAAGGTATCCAATACAGTAATTGAAGATCCAGTTCTTCATCTTTGGTTTGAATTCAAAGGAACCAAAGGGTCAGTCAAACTTATAAATCGAAAATAAATTGATAACGCCACGGCAAAAGGGTAAAAACCAAAAGACACGAACAACAGCATACAAAACTAAAGATGGAGCAACATGAACCCCAACAAAACCGGGTTGATCTCAGGTGCTCCGGAAATGTAAGCAGATTCTGTTCCACACGTGGCATTCGTTACCAGATTAAACTGACATTGATATACTACAAAATGTACGAAATATATAGACCAATCGATACAATTAATCCTTATAACAGTTATTTTGACAAAATATAAAAAAACGTTTAGACAAGAGAAATTATTTGATTTTGAAGGATATGAATATTATTATCAGAAACTAGAGTAACTATAAAGTTAACAGTTGAGAGCATAACAATGCAAAACGACACAATGCATACGAAATATCGATTGATTGGTGCTTGATTTAAGCCGCCTCAGAACAAAAGGGTATATCGCAGCAAGAGCTAGTCCAAAAATTTAACAAGGGTAGTTTTCAAAATCAGACAAAAGTCCTTCAATATATTTAACTTAGTTTTATGGCAAAAATACCTTTTTAAGTTAAAATTCAACACTTAGACTAAGTGATAAATTTAAAATTAAAAATCTTTCAAACTGAAATAATATTATTATATTTTAGAATATATTGCAATGTCTTTTAAAGGTGCTATGTGTTAGTTTGTTACGTGTTCCACAGGTGACACAATGTATATGTAAAAGTTAAGTACAGAATTATGTTGGTTTACGTGAAGTGTTCCACGGTAAGTACAGTTTTGTAAAATGACTCTTAAAGTTACAAACAGCCATCGTGCAACCAATCGTTCGATGGGTAAAGGTGGTTTAAATTTATGTAACGTCGACGATAGTCAGAATGTGGTAGTATCCTTTTCTGATTCACATTTAGTTTATTATGGATTTTTTTTTCTTTGTTTTAAGATATTTTGCACTTTCGTAGAACATTTGTACTTTGTCGAACATTTGAATTCGTGGTTAACCTTTACTATCAAAATCCACAAAATATGGCATCCTACGAATAATGAAGAATACCAAAGTCTGTTAATGTTATAAATGATATTTTCAGATATAGATGAATGTACAACAAATATGCCTTGTTTGAATAACGGAATATGCAGAAACACAATTGGTGGGTTCCAATGTTCTTGTGGGGTTGGATATACAGGAAATCTGTGTGAAAGAGGTTAGTGCGGTAATTTGGTTATGTGTCAGTTAATATTGTGTACACAAGATGACACAATGCATACGAAATATGGATTGAATAGTGCTTTCATGGTAGTTTTCTAAATCAGACAAAAAATCCTTCAATCTATTAAACTTAATTTTATGGCAAAATTACAAAATTTAAAAATAAAATTCAACACTAATCCTAAGTGATCAAGTTAAAATCTTTTAAACTGAAACAATATATTTATATTTTAAAATATATTGCAATTTCTGTTAAATGTGTTATGTTTTAGTTTATGTTAAGTGTTCCACAGGTGACACAATGTATATTCAAAAGTTAAGTATAGAATTATGTTGGTTTACGTGAAGTGAAAAGATGGTTATATGGGAGATATGTGTGAAATAGGTAAGTACAGAAATGTATTACATGTTAATGTATGTCAATTGAACTATGTATATCAAAACCTCAACGTATTTAGGATATTCATGACACAAATTCTATATTTAAAGTCTGTTAATGTTATAGATAATTTCAGATATAGATGAATGTAGAACAAATATGGCTTGTTTGAACAACGGAATATGCATTAACAAATTTGGTGGGTTCCAATGTTCTTGTGGGGTTGGATATACAGGAAATTTGTGTGAAACAGTTTGTACAGTAATTTGGTTATGTGTCAGTTAATATTGTGTTCACGAGATGACACAATGCATACGAAATATGGATTGATTGGTGCTTGATTTACGCCGCCTCAGAACAAAAAGGCTATATCGCGGCAAGACCTAGTCCAAATATTTTAACAAGGGTGGTTTTCAAAATCAGACAAAAGTCCTTCAACATTTTTAACATAGTTTTATGGTAAAATTACCTTTTACTGTTAAAATTCAACACTAAGACTAAATGATAAAGTTAAAATTAAAAATCTTTTAAACTGAAACAATATTATTATATTTTAGAATATATTGCAATGTCTTTAAACGTGCTATGTGTTAGTTTGTTAAGTGTTCCACAGGTGACACAATGTATATGTAAAAGTTAAGTACAGAATTATGTTGGTTTACGTGAAGTGTTTCACGGTAAGTACAGTTTTGTGTAAAGTGTAAGTTAACGTGACACAAAGTAATGAAATGCCTTAAACAAACCAAAGTACAACTAATTCAAAACAATGCTATGGTATTAATCAGGTTCTCACTATAATTGCAGACATGAATGAATGTGCGAATTCCCTTGCAAGAACGGCGGAACATGCGCAGACAAAGTTAATGGGTTTACGTGTTTATGTACTGATGGTTATACGGGAGAAATGTGTGACATGGGTATGGTCAGAAATGTATTATATGTTAATTTATGTCAACTGAATTTTGTATATCAAAACCCGAACGTATTAAGGATATTCATGACACAAATTCTATATTTAAAGTCTGTTAATGTAATAGATGATTTCAGACAGGGTTAATGAGTTTACGTGTGCATGTAATGATGATTATACGGGAGATATGTTTGATATAGACAAGTACAGAAATGTATAAGACGCTAGTTTATGTTGAACGTTCAGCAAGTGAATTATGTAAATCAAAACCTGAACGTATTCAGGATATTCATCAGGTCACACGAGGTCAAAGGCTTTCATACTCAAATTATATCAGCAGTTGAGAGCATAACAATGTAAAAGGGTCGACATTAAACATCGACGAAATAGTTGAATAAAATGACTCTTAAAGTTACAAACAGCCATCGTGCAACCAATCGTTCGATGGGTAAAGGTGGTTTAAATTTATGTAACGTCGACAATAGTCAGAATATGGTAGTATCCTTTTCTGATTCACATTTAGTTTATTATGGATTTTTTTCTTTGTTTTAAGATATTTTGCACTTTCGTAGAACATTTGTACTTTGTCGAACATTTGAATTCGTGGTTAACCTTTACTATCAAAATCCACAAAATATGGCATCCTACGAATAATGAAGAATACCAAAGTCTGTTAATGTTATAAATGATAATTTCAGATATAGATGAATGTACAACAAATATGCCTTGTTTGAATAACGGAATATGCAGAAACACAATTGGTGGGTTCCAATGTTCTTGTGGGGTTGGATATACAGGAAATCTGTGTGAAAGAGGTTAGTGCGGTAATTTGGTTATGTGTCAGTTAATATTGTGTACACAAGATGACACAATGCATACGAAATATGGATTGATTAGTGCTTTCATGGTAGTTTTCTAAATCAGAAAAAAATCCTTCAATCTATTAAACTTAATTTTATGGCAAAATTACATATTTAAAAATAAAATTCAACACTAATCCTAAGTGATCAAGTTAAAATCTTTTAAACTGAAACAATATATTTATATTTTAAAATATATTGCAATTTCTGTTAAATGTGTTATGTTTTAGTTTATGTTAAGTGTTCCACAGGTGACACAATGTATATTCAAAAGTTAAGTATAGAATTATGTTGGTTTACGTGAAGTGAAAAGATGGTTATATGGGAGATATGTGTGAAATAGGTAAGTACAGAAATGTATTACATGTTAATGTATGTCAATTGAACTATGTATATCAAAACCTCAACGTATTTAGGATATTCATGACACAAATTCTATATTTAAAGTCTGTTAATGTTATAGATAATTTCAGATATAGATGAATGTAGAACAAATATGGCTTGTTTGAACAACGGAATATGCATTAACAAATTTGGTGGGTTCCAATGTTCTTGTGGGGTTGGATATACAGGAAATTTGTGTGAAACAGGTTAGTACAGTAATTTGGTTATGTGTCAGTTAATATTGTGTTCACGAGATGACACAATGCATACGAAATATGGATTGATTGGTGCTTGATTTACGCCGCCTCAGAACAAAAAGGCTATATCGCGGCAAGAGCTAGTCCAAATATTTTAACAAGGGTGGTTTTCAAAATCAGACAAAAGTCCTTCAACATTTTAACATACTTTTATGGTAAAATTACCTTTTACTGTTAAAATTCAACACTGAGACTAAATGATAAAGTTAAAATTAAAAATCTATTAAACTGAAACAATATTATTATATTTTAGAACATATTGCAATGTCTTTAAATGTGCTATGCGTTAGTTTATGTTAAGTGTTCACAGGTGACACAATGTATATGTAAAAGTTAGGTATAGAATAATGTTGGTTTAGGTAAAGTGTTCCACGGGTGTCACAGTGACAATGAATAAGGTAAGTATAGTTTTGTGTAAATGTGACACAAAGTAGTGTAACAGGTAACACAATGCCTTTAACAAACCAAAGAACAAATATTTCCAAACAATTCTATGATATTAATCAGGTTCTCACTATACTTTCAGACATTAATGAATGTGCGAATTCCCTTGCAAGAACGGAGGAACATGCGCAGACAAGGTTAATGGGTTTACTTGTTCGTGTCATGATGGTTATACGGGAGATATGTGTGAAATAAGTTAGTATTGTTACTAGAATATGTGAATTCCCAGATGTTGGTCACTCAATTATTTGGACATTTAATTGTTTTCTATCGACTTATATCCAAATAGTATTTTACTGCAAACCCAATAAGAGTTCCTAATATATGGTTTATAATTATCTTAACTTTTAATAAACTAAAATTTAAAACCAAGAAGGAATACATACACGACAAAAACTTGAAATATTTCTTTTAATCTGTCATTGATATGTTACATCTATAGAAACTGTACGACAAAAACCTAACTGAAACAACTAATCCTTAAAATAATAATTTTGACAAAGAAAAAAAGAGAAATTAATTGTTTTGAAGGATATGAATATTATATTCTGATAACTAGAGTAATAAAAAGTAAAAGTCTTTCTTTAACTATCAAATGAATTATTGTTTAGCTTATACCTTAAATGCAATGCCTATTATATTTACAGAACAATGCAAAAAATCGGACAAAAATCAGGTAGGCATTTTGCAATCATTGTTAGTATTTCCTTGAAAACTAACCTACATGAATATAAGGAAAAAGTAAAATTTTAGAAGCAAAATACCGAACTCAGCGGAAAATTCAAAACAGAAAGTCCTTTATGAATTGGCAAAATGAAAAGCTCGATCACATCAAACGAATGGAAAACAACTGTCATATTCCTGATTGGAACAGACATTTCCTCATGTAGAAAATGGTGTATTAAACCTGGTTTTATATTTACTTAAACCTCTCACTTGTATGACAGTGGCATAGAATTCCATGATATTGACAACAATGAGATTTGGTATCAGCTTATCTTGTTTGCAACACTGACAAATAAGCAAGATGTAATGACTGAGTAATATTATAAATTTGTTTTATTTTACATAATTCTTGTTATATTTAAATAACTATATTTTTTCCTACTAAAATACATTTCGTAAAAGAAATCGATGTGAAACATGAACTATGAAAAATAAGAATGATGACTGTTGTTGGCTAAACGTGCAGTGGCAAATATTTCAAGCATGTTAATGAGGAGAATAAATGAAGATTATAATCTTTTACGACATGATATTGTAGAACTAAATCACTACCTTACAAATGTATCAAGGAAAAACACAGTAAATGAAAATGAAAGTAACGTAAAAGATTATAAATTATATTATTTATTTTTTCATCTTTTTAACGTATAGGATGGAAGAAAGCAAAGGAAGAAAATTGAGAAGATACCAACGTAGACAGCTGAAATACAACAACTAACGTGGATTTTTTTCATGAAACTGTACGAAAATGCAAGGACATTGTTTTTCTAACTTTTGTTACGCATATATATTAAGAGGATTATATATTTTTGTTTATGTATCATCAACTTTTAAAACTATCTCTTATGTTTCATGTATCAATATTTTTAAAGTACAATTGTTTTAAAACAAATCTATATTGTGGAATTATATATTATTTCTTGACTGTCATGTTAATTTTAACCTTGCTTTATCGTCAATAAATATGGGTACCAATTTCTATTTTATTTTATTTACGGTGCGCATCCATAGCAATAACATTTTTTTTTTGTGGCTGAAATCTAGTTATGAAACAAATAAAATTGCACAATAATTGTTATTATTCATGTCGGTACCGATGTATTGACTACTGAGTTGAATTGATTGATTGATTGGTGTTTGCTTTACGCCGCCTTAGCGCAAAAAGGCTATATCGCGGCGAGAGCTAATTCGAACATTTAACAATTTAAAGTATATCTTTAAAATCGGACAAAAGGTCCTTCAATATACTAAAACTCAAGTCTAAAGCAAAATTGTTTATTTACAAATAAAAACAACACTAAGATAAGGTGATAAAATTAAAATCATTTTCAATTCATACAGCATTTTATATTTTATGATATATTCCAACTTCTTTTAAAAATGAAACAATATTTGTAATTGGAACACTATCAAATAAATCATACATATTATTGACATTGAAATGCTTCTTACGAATATCAGCAAAGTCAATTGCAAGGTATACATTGTGGTTCTTCTTCATTTTCAGAAGATATTCATGTGTTATTCTAGTATGACCAATACGGCATCTAGAAATAACACACTGATCTTTTCTGCACATAAAAGTATTAAAAGGTTTACCTAATTTAGGTTTAATTTCATGTAATTTATTATCAACCTTTTACTCCATTCATTTTCCAATATATTAAAACATATTCTCTAATATTAGATCTAAAATCGGTATAAGGTATATCACAGTTAGATAAGGGATCATCCAGGGCATTTTTGCTTCTTCGTCTACAACCGTGTTTCCATGGATTCCAACATGACTCGGAACCCATAGAAAATTATTTCTTTATAATTCCTCATTACATATAAAATGTTGAGAATTACCGGGTTTTTAATTTTAGTATGTTGTATAGCTTGTAAGCATGAAAGTGAATCAGAACATATTATAAATTTAGATTTGTCTGAAGTAGCAATAAATTTTAAAGCTAAAATTATTGCCTTTGCTTCAGCAGTAAATATGGATGCGGCAGATGACAAACGGAGAGTCGCATCTCTGTCTCCAAAGACAGCAGCAGATGCAACTCGGTTACCATCCTTCGATCCATCTGTATAAACAGTTGAAAAATCTGAATAATTTGACTTAATTTCAGCAAAATGCTGTTGAATTATAAGAGGGTTTGTTTCGTTTTTTGTATTTACGGAGGTCAAATATCATTTTTGGTTTTGGAAGTTCCCATGGAGGGCATTTGCAAGTTTCAACTTGTGCAACAGATTTTAAATCAAATGTGGTCAAGTGTGGTTTTAAACGGATGCCTAATGGAGGAATTTTATTTTCATGTTTTACATATATATCTTCATAAATTGGATTAAAACACAGTTGTAGGCAGGATTTTCTGGATATGCTTTAAGCTTGACAGCGTATTGAAGTCCAAGCTTCAAGCGTCTGTTGAGAGTGAGTGCTCGTCAGCCTTTACATACAGACTCTCAACTGGTGAAGTTTTAAAGGCGCCAAGACATAAACGCAAACCCTGGTGATGCACAGCATCGAGAATCTGTATGTAGGACTTCCTTGCAGAGCCATACACTATTGAACCATAATCTAGTTTAGATCTAACTGTAGATCTGTATAAACT
>JAASAO010001432.1:0-21341 GCA_017311375.1 Mytilus coruscus | reverse complement strand
GGATATTTAAAAACACACATCAACATACATGAATAAATATACTTGATGGTATGATTTGTGATGCTATATGACCATATGAAATGGTATGGATTGTGCTATGGGTATGATGATATATGACTATACGCAATGTATAGATTGTGTTATGGGTGTGATTCTTTGTGATTTAACTTAATGGTATGGATACTGCATGTCAAGAGTTTGGAATACGTCTTGAATAAGGACAGACCATGGATTTGAAAAAAAATGGAAATAGCAACAAATTGCTTAGAGAGGTCCCAACAGGGAATAAGTAATAACTGGAAAGAGTAGCCACAACCAGAGAATAGAACGATGGTGGAAAGACATGTTTCAGCGTTGTAAACACGTGTTCTATCAACTATTTTATTTCTTGGAACGATGTTTATCCTTGATTTTACAAGTGAAATCCAGTTATGGTGTTTACAGAACGAATATAAACCATGAATTCAAGTTGCTCTAGAGGTATTGAAGGAAGGATGGAATCACCATCGTCTAGATTCTCCTGTGTCTCATTCGCGGGCATAATAAAAATCCTGCTGTCTCGCCATATTAGTCTGAGGAGCAAATTGCGAGGTTGATTGAAACTGGACCACTGGTCCTGATGTTGCGCCACATTAAATGGTTAACAACTAGAAGAATCGTCATAATTTGTGCATAGACTAACCAACTTGTTAATAATGTAAGTATAACTGTGAATTTTATGTCAAGAGCCGAGGTTCCATGACACCTCAATTTAGTTGATATAATTTATAATAACCGGTCCCGATCAGTGTCGAGTGATTTTTTCTAGACATTTCCAAAAGACAGCCTGTACGTTGTCACTTGTTTTGAAGTCCCCGTTAATCCCGTCATTATATATTTAACATCCTGACAAACGTCCGGTCAGAATGGGGACGTTAAATCCGACGCCTCGTGTAAAGAGAGTGCCACGCTCTTTGCACGTTAAGAACCCTTGCAACAACTCTTTGAGGGGTCCGTAGGTGACCTGTTGCAAGGCTAAATTTCTGTTCCTATCCAATATACCCTCATTTCCCGTGGCAGTCTAAATTTCTCCGACCTTAATCCCGGACGCCCCTATTACAGAACCTACCTATTGTATTTATTGTTAATTTGTTCTCGTTCTGAATATGCATGAAATATTTGCCACTGGACGTGAAGCAATCAACAATCTTCTTTTTCTGCAGGGAGGATAACATTCAGAACATGCTATCATTCCCGTTTCATTGTAGTGAGAATTACCCCAAGGGTGACTGGGGAATAGAAGTATGGTCATCATTGGTCTTCCTCCGACCGGCAGTAAAACCCTTGCTAAAGTGGGGCGTCCGTTTGGCTGTGCGGGATGTACAAATTTGCAGCCACGTCCGGTCAGAATGGGACGTTAAATCCGATGCCTCGTGTAAAGAGAGTGCCACGCTCTTTGCACGTTAAGAACCCTGCAACAACTCTTTGAGGGTCCGTAGGTGACCTGTTGCAAGGCTAAATTTCTGTCCCTATCCAATATACCCTCATTTCCCGTGGCAGTCTAAATTTCTCCGACCTTAATCCCGGACGCCTCTATTACAGAACCTACCTATTGTATTTATTGTTAATTTGTTCTCGTCCTGAATATGCATGAAATATTTGCCACTGGACGTTAAGCAACCAACAATCAATCAATCAATGTAGTGAGAATTTTCACAACTGGTAGCGTGAGCAAGTTCTGGAACAAATTGTCATTATTCTCATGATATTGCGTCCCCAAGGGTGACTGGGAATAGAAGTATGGTCACCATTGGTCTTCCTCCGACCGGCAGTAAAACCCTTGCTAAAGTGGGGCGTCCGTTTGGCTGTGCGGGATGTACAAATTTGCAGCCACGTCCGGTCAGAATGGGACGTTAAATCCGATGCCTCGTGTAAAGAGAGTGCCACGCTCTTTGCATGTTAAGAACCCTTGCAACAACTCTTTGAGGGGTCCGTAGGTGACCTGTTGCAAGGCTAAATTTCTGTCCCTATCCAATATACCCTCATTTCCCGTGGCAGTCTTCTTAATACTATTATTATATAATCGCAACTTTAAGCTGTGTCCATCCAACGTCATCCATTGTGGGTGTAGTGCATAGCAATGGTCTGTCCCTTGGTTGGTTAGATGTAAAATCTTGTGTTGGATTTTGCTTGTTGGTAGAATCTGGAATCAAGGAGGAATCTGGCGGTATGGTAATCTCCTGTGATGGTTTTGTTTGGTGGTAGAATCTGGAGTCATGGAGGAATCTGACGACACGGTAAACTCCTTGTTGATTTTTGTTTCATGGTAGATTCTGGAGATGTGGTAACCTCTAATTGCTGAGTTGGAGACATTGACACAGTGGAAATTTCATACTGTAAAGGAAATAAAACTTATAAATGATATGATCTTATGGATTATGTATGGTTCCCAAACGACCTCCGTGAAAACCAAATGTCATGTAAATCGGACCATTTTTACATTTTGGCAACCATCTTGGTTTCAAAATGGTCGCCCCTAAAAAAAATGGGGGATCGTTTGGGAACCATACATGATATGACTTGTAGTTGCTTGGATATGGATCTTAATGTAAACTTAACTGAAGTTGATCATACGTAAAATGTAGGTGAAGGTGACCTAATTATGGGATGAATTTTTGATGTTGTCCAAGATGTATGCATTGACAAAATATCATTCCTCTGTGACTTGTAGTTGTTTAGATATGGACCTTAACTAACGTATGAACAAACGAAATGCTATACCCCCTCCTCAACTTCATTGGGCGGGAGAATAAAAAAACCAACAGAGTTAAACAATTCATGGAAATCAAAATCCATACCACTGTGGCACATGCACATCTTTGATTAATGTGTGGATGATTTTAATAATATAAAAACTTTCCAGCTTAAAAACTGCTGGACAGGTTGTGTGGGCAAACCGCATACCCTCTATGTGGGTGGACGGATACATATATCACGCTATGTCTCACCACTTTGTTGGTGGGGTTGTAATGTAAAACTTTTTGAAGTTGAAATGAGTTTGCAAGGATAAATGCTTTCACACATAAGCCTGGATTGGTATTTCAGTCCTTTTGTCTTTAAGTATAACCGACCCTCTTTAAGAAATTGTACAAGCTTGTCAGTGATGTTTTTTCATGGGAAAAAGAGGGGGGGGGGGGTTACTTACATGACACTTTTTATTTGATGTTTCAATTGTAATCCCTGTAACGTCATCTGTTTGTATTAAGGGACAGGTGCCTATTTTAATTATGATTGAGTTCAGTTTGGTAACCTTGTTTCTTTCCAGTTTAAAGGTCACCCCGCTGTCCACTCTATCAAACACTATTCTAGATATGTCCGGTCCTTCAATTAAATACATCCCACTGTACACACGACGATGGCAAAATCCGACTGCTCCATGAACTACACATCCATTTGGAACATTAAAAGTTTCTAAGCCTTTGACCTCAGTGGTTAGAAAGATCAGGAGAAGAGATAATAAATACATCATTTTGTCCACCATTACAGAAATAAGAAATGGACAACGCGATATCAACAATGCATGTAAAAGATAGCATTGTTTTCTTATATTTTTCGCTCGAAATTTATGTTGTATGCCATTTTCATCCAATAAAATCAAACATATTAGTACTAACGTTGTTTTCCAGTTCGCTTTTATTGTTTGAACCTTTCATTATTAACATTTTAAATTAGTTATCTTTTAGTTGGAACTTAAGGGATCTAGAAACTATCTGATATTTATATAACTACGGTGTCAGGTGAAATTAACCCGGTAATGTTTATCCGCATACATAAATGATTAAGTTATAATATCTGAGTTAATTACTATAAAAATCAGTGTGATGTTAAGATTATTTACGTTTGCGTTTTGCTACTTTTTCAAAATATTAAAATCTGAGGTATATCTATAAGATATGAACAACATTTAAAATGTATTGTCGTATCAAGTAAAATTTCCTTTCTTTGACGTCCTAAGGATGATAAAAGTAAAATTTGAAATTTTAATGACATTGTATGATACTCGATCCTGTCTCGATTTATAATTGGTACTTACTTATAATTAGGACTCAAACACAATGATTACGTACAATTCACCCGGTTGGAAAGCGTATTTCAATGTGGAAATATTTCATGTTGGATTCCAAATCAGTTTTATCAGTAATTATTGTTCTAATCTTCATTATTTTATATATGAAAACATTAATGATGCTTTCATTTCGATGTATAATTGGTACTTACTTATAATTAGGACTCAAGCGCGATGTTGAAAAGCGTATTTCAATATAGAAATATTTCATCTGGGAGTATATCCAGATTTCATATCGATTTTCCAAATTCAAGTTTTATCATTAATGTTGTTGATTATTTTTGTAATGATGAAAGTTTGGTACTGATAACAAGGATTTAAACGTAATTGTTATATTTGTGCTAAGGGTTCTTGGTACTGATGGTTATCACATTGAAACTTATGGTGAGGAGAATGTGTTCTATTTACACTTTTGTTATTCCATTTATTAAGAGACTATTTATTAGGATGACTATACAAATTTTAAAAATTTATACTGGACAAAATGTTTCTGTTGACTCCACAGGGTATGGGTGGTGGTCTATGATCCTCATATATATGGAAAGAACGGATATGGGTCGGGTAATGTCAAGAATATAACATGTAACTAGTCTTCAAATTTAACCACAAGTCTGACGGCTCATGCTTGTAAAAATGGTTGTGGGTTTGTAGAATCCTTCCAAGTCAGTAAAGCCTTTTAAGAAAACTCGTAAAATGCAGACTGATCAAACATCCCGGTAGAGATCACCGTCACCTTGGGATATGGTTCCTCAATAATTTAACGCTTTACCGCTTTTGGAATTTGTGGATGGCGTTCCCGACATTCTTCACAAACAATAGATAAACAATGAAAAATCCATGGGGGTTCGTTTTTTAACCATCCATATTTCCCTACTTACCCGTCACCTCACCAGGCAACCCCATAGATTTAACAGGGGTGAAGAGAATGAAGTGGTATGTATTAAAATTGATTTTAATTTAATATCTAGTTCAAAATTACATTTTCATTGTGTTGTTACAATGGATTCTTAATATAACGAAAACCTATTCTCTTTAAAAATTGCAAGTATGTGTTTTCAATTGTTTCCTTCCTTAAAATGAAATATTATCAATATATAACCTACTCATTTTAATTATCTAATGAAATTATCTTTTCAGGTGAAGAGAAGACTACTCGTCACCTCACCAGGTAACCCATAGATTTAACAGGGGAGCCTGTTTAAACCAAAAGAGAGGAAGAGAAGGTATGTATAAAAATGATTTTAATTTAATATCTAGTTCAACATTATTTTTCATTTTGATGATACAATGCATTCTTAATATAACGAAAACCCATTCTCTTTAAAATTGTAAGTGTGTGTATTCAATATTATCATTCTTTTCTTTGAAATGTGAATTTTAATATAATATGTTCTCTTTTCTGAGAGAAAAAGATTTATTTCAAAGTAATTATTATATCTGTATTTATTTCAGTTGAATTATATCACGAGTATTGTTGGTGAGCATTTGGTGGGGAGAACGTAAGTACCTAATCTATTTTAATAGTATTCAATATATGGAAATCGTAAACAAAACCACATGATAAGATCACCATATACGAACAGACATATATAACATAATATAATTCAAAAACTTTTCACTCACCTCACATCTATGTTTGTTTATTATCACACTGGTGTAAGTTTCTCCAACAAAATATGAACACAGTGCATTATCAGATGAATCCAAATATATTGTTACTCCGTGAAAAGGATATTTTACATCTTTTATCTGTTTCAAAGAATAGATTCGACAAAACCGAACTTCTTGCACCTCTTCTGGAATAATCCCGGAGAAATATGTTCCATCCCCTCTACAGTCTAATACTGCTTCATACCGGTAACAGTTCATGATATCTACACTGTGTGTTGTCTGCATAACAACAGTAATAACTATAATAATTGAAAACATGATCTTGATGATGAAATACAGATGGCGATTACGAAAACAGTAGTGGCGCTTCTAGCTTGAAAGTGTTTATGACGTAATCATCTTATCACGTGAGTAGTGTAGTAATAGGGATAAGCGCAGGTGTTAGAGTGGTTAAGAGTGGTTTTATTTTGTTTTAGGGTGGTTATTTATACCACCGCTTGGGATTGGCGCATCTTTTAGAGTGGTTAATAGTGGTAGTTGTTTTAGGGTGGTTATTCATATCAATGCATAGGATAAGCAAATCTGTTAAAGTGGTTAAGTGGGTTTTTTTAATTTTTTTAAGGGTGGTTATTTATAACTATGCTTGAGATGAGCAATCCTGTAAAAGTGGTTTAGAGTGGTATTTTGTGTTTTAGGGTGGTTATTTTCAAACATATTCAGTATGTTCTTTACATTATCACTGCAGACATGGAAAAAGAAATTCTAAGACATTAGTGTATTCTAGTAGCTAGCTATTTTCATATGACAAGAAAGATAACTCATAGCTTCCAACTGAATTACCTTGATTCTACTAGTAACATAAGTGATGACAATTATTAAATTGTTCAATAAACTTTATTAACATATCATACATTATATATAAAACAAGCATCAGATTTGTTTTGGTTTTAAATAAAATATATATTGCACTTTAAAATAAATAGTTCTAATTTTAAATCCCTGAGTTTTCAACATTATGAAATGATATTAAGAGATAGAAAATGAGGTTGACATGATTTGAATTAAATTTTTAAATGAAAAATAAAAGGTATGAAACATTATGAACTACTGAGGTATCATACATATATATAAAATAAGCACCAGTTTTGTTTCAGATTTTAAATAAAATATATATTGCACTTCAACAATAAATAGTTCAAGTTTTTAAATACATGAGTTTTCAACATTTTTATGAACCAATATTATGTTACATTATTAACATTATGAACTACTGAGGTATCATACATATATATTACAGACAGATGGCTCTTGCAAGAAAAAGAAAACAATGATTGAAAAAATTACTGGGCCTTATATACTAATTAAGCTCAAATTATAGAAACTATTTCTAATTTTAGTAAAATCTAATAAGAATTATCAACACATAAGTTAAACCAATGAAAGTTACTATTATAAACTTGTTCTGCCTCGATATAGAAAAATGCACTTGGAAAGATCTCCAAACGCACCCAAATGTAAAATCTAGAGAAACAATTTCGGAAGTCTAAGTTAAAAGCATGGCTATTTTGCAATGAAAATTTAACAGTTTGGATTATAAAAGTTACTAAATGACAAATTTATAAGGTAACGACAATGTTCAAAGTTTAAAGAACGTTTCCCAAGCGTAAATATAATTTAAAATGGAACAGGTGGAAAGTCCCATGAAATTGCACAATTACGTTTCAAAAACAAGGCTCAACTGCCACACTCCCCCATCTAGACCATTGAAAATACCAATAAATGGTCTATAAAAGGCAAATTAAATTTAAAAATAAAATGCACAATAAATATAAATGTTCAAAATAAAGTCTTTCTTTGGGACCAATTTCATCACAATAATTCCATCTTCTTCCACCAGATCGTACTCCATGTCCCGGGGAACACCCTCATCATGCTGCACGTATTCCCGGGCATCCTCAAACACTTCCTCCTCTTCTTGAACTTAAATAACCACTTTCCTTAATAATTTTGAAAATGTATTGTATGAAAATTTGAGGCAAACACATTTACCCTATTTCTTTTCTATCACCTTATGCCCAAAATGTCATGTTTCCACTGTACATATTAGACTCCTCACAGATGAAACAAGAACAATAAAACATTTTGCAGATGCTGATTTTCAATTGTCTGATCTTAATATGTTAGATATTTAGTGTATGTATTTAAGCCATTAATTCAGATGTGATTGTTATGGTTTTTAAAGTTTTTTTTCCAGCAATGTAAACCATAAAGAGATTAAACATCTTCAACATATTCAGAGGATTGTTAATACAAAATAGAGGACATGTTTGTCCAGATGGAGTATCATGTTACAATTGCAATGTCAAGAAGAAAAAAGAGAGAGAAATTCAGCATAAAAGATGTTGAAGCAAAGGCTACACTATCTTAAAGTGCAGGAAAAACTTACTGAATAACATTATTAAAATGTTTACATTTGTAATAAACAAAAACAATGAAAATATTTTTATTGTTTATGTTTCTTCTTTTTTTTTTCTTTTGATAAATTGAATACAAATTTTATGTAATAAAATTACGAGGTGTTATAACCAGTGGGGTTTGTGAACCCATAAATGAATACAAACGCATTAAAAATATATATATTTTATTTTAAAACTTGTTAATTAAGAGTGTTTAGTATCTATCTACATATTAGAAACTATTTCTTTTACATTTCATTCAGATGTATCGCTGATTGTTAGAGTTCCTGAGTGTCTTCTTGATAGGGGAGACTTCTTTTCTTGAGGATAATTTTAGAGTTCCTTCTTAATCTGAGTATATTTCTTCTTCTTTTCTCGTGTAAAGAGTGCCACGCTCTTTGCACGTTAAGAACTCTGCAACAACTCTTTGAGGGGTCCGTAGGTGATCTGTTGCAAGGCTAAATTTTGTACCCTATCAATATACCCTCATTTCCGTGGCAGTCTAAATTTCTCCGACCTTAATCCCGGACGCCCCTATTACAGAACCTACATATTGTATTTATTGTTTAAGGTCGAAGAAATTTAGACTGCCACGAGAAATGAGGGTATATTGATAGGGACAGAAATTTAGCCTTGCAACAGGTCACCTACGGACCCCTCAAAGAGTTGTTGAAAGGTTCTTAACGTGCAAAGAGCGTGGCACTCTTTTACACGAGGCATCGGATTTAACGTCCCCATTCTGACCGGACGTGGCTGCAAATTTGTACATCCCGCACAGCCAAACGGACGCCCCACTTTAGCAAGGGTTTTACTGCCGGTCGGAGGAAGACCAATGGTGACAATACTTCTATTCCCCAGTCACCCTGGGGGTCCTGGTCGGAGGAAGATCAATGGTGACCATACTTCTATTCCCCAGTCACCCTTTGGGGGTCTTCACATTGAGGGTAAAATCAGGAGTATACTAGTAACCTCTGTTTTCTACTGCCAGTGATTTCAAATTCATTTATAAGATGCTGTTGAACGTAAAACGAGTGTAGTGACTAGACAATGTTAGTGAGCAATGTGTAATATATTATTCGTAAGCAAAAGTTGAAATCCGAATATACCAAATCTCTAAGTTTACAAATATTCAGTTGGATTGTACTTTAAAGTTTAGCAAGCAATTATTTCAATACGAGACGAGAAAAAACACATCTCTAATTTACGCACACTGTTTATTTAAGTGTTCAGATCCAGACATTTTAGGAAAAAACTTTGGAAGAGTGTCAATCACAGATAAGACAGGATTTTCACCAACTAAGCTGTCAACAGTCATCAGTTATTCATAGTTACTTTAACATGTTTAAAAAATATTAAAAATATTAAATTTCTGATTATTAATGCCAAGATATTACTTTGGTCAAAAGTATGAATGTAGTATACTATATTGTATAATGCTGACACCTCAATTCACATTGTAGCTTTCTAATGGTTCATTGATTTTGATGTATCATCAATCAATTTTAAAACTCATTTTATAATATTTATTGAAATGTGACTGAAGCATGGTTTCTTATGGTCATGTATTTGTGTTTACATTTTAATATTAATATTGTTGATGCTGTTAGAAAAAACCCAGATTAACTGCAACAGCGAGTGACAAAGATATAGGCATAATCATTCGCGACTGGATGAGATATGCAAAACATAAAAGTATGCTGAAAACGCAACAGCTGCTAAAGAAAGAGCTAGAAATGATGCATCTGTGCTTTTAATCAAAGAAAACATTGATATGTAAAGGAGTTTTGTTCATTTTACTTCAACAATGTTTTGAAAATAATAAACATCACAGTACAGTTTTAATTCCTTACAAATTTTCAAAATTAACAGCTGAAAATACAATTCAGTGAAATTTGCATCGACACGAACAAATTAAGTCAAATTCCCAAGAAAAAGCGTCTTAGCCGAGTATGTGGGAATAAATTGAGTCATTTCCGAATATACATTTGTAAACTAGCACAAACAATACACAAATTGAATACGACTCCAGTGAACTAGTTAGCAGATAAACAGGCTAGTGTTACATTCATGACTGCAACCGCATCATCTACCTGATAAATGTCGAGGAAATTGCAACTGTCAATATGAGGATATATAGCGGATAGGGACAGAAATTTAGTGTTGCAACAGGCCACCTACGGACCCATCAAACCATGTCAATAACATCTGCATATTCTGGAAATGAAAAGTCCTCTATACTGTAGGGTGATGTTATCCGAGTTTGTTTAAGAGCTTTGATATTCCTTAAAGAACACCAAGCATGTAGTCTATGCAAGCACCTTCAACAAAGTCAAAAGTTTGGTGCCATTTATTGGTTCTTTTGTTCCGAGTGCTACGACTTCATCCTTCATGTAAGGAAATATGTGTACACATCCACCTGTTTTGTCTTTAATGTTTTTCCTTCCTGGACACACTTTTAACTATTTTCTATAACCCTGCAACTCAACCTCCACCTCATACCTTTTATTTTGCCTATTCTTACCCTTCCACTCCACTTCACATCAACCCTACTATAACCATAACGTCTTTAGTGCTAGCAATTCTGCTTTTAATAACCAACATCATCACAACGTAACTAAACCTTTGCCTATTACTTCTAACGAGATAAACCCTGATAAAATCCATGTGAATTCAGACCTAGTCTTCAACCTCACCCTGTAGGAGAAAACAATTGGCAAGTACAGTCAGTTTAAGTTGGCTTGGTTTGCACACATGTGTATGAAAGAAATTTGTATTGTGAATTCTTTCGTATGATAACTAGAACTCCGCAGGAAAATGTTGGAGCTCAGGTTCAACTGGCAAATAACAAATCAACAGAAAATTCAAGATTTCAAGATAAATTGATTTGTGTTTGCTTAACGTCCAGTGGCAAATCTTTCTGGTGAGGTACAAAATATGTTGCAGAACATCGTATTTGATGTTTTGTATTATCATGAAAAGCTGTAGATCAATTTTAAATGTGTTTCGGTCTGATGATTTTGAGCATAGTAATGGTTCCCTGGGCTCAACATATTCACATAAAATTCATTTTCGATACTTTTTCAGTAATGCCTGAAGATATAATAGTTCATAGATTATTTACACCATGACATATTATATATCATTACTTCACAACAACCTGCTCTTTAAAGGCGTATTGATTGACAAATAAATTTAGCTATTAACCTCCGTGGTGTGGAAATGTCGTTCTGAGGTAGTTGTAAGTAATTGTGTCGTAGATAGTAAGCGGAGAAGTTGTATTGATAGCCGAGAGCAGATATCGTTACGCTCTCTTCGGTGTCAATTCCATGTGAAACAAGGAAAATAATATTGTCGTTTGTGCTGCGCAACTTAAGGTTAATGACCCTTTTATAGCCATGTAATTACGAAATTTTGAATTGTTTCATTTAATTTCCAATTCTAAATGGTTAGCTTTACTTAAATTACCTTCTTTTACTGGAAAAGTATTTCAAATACAAAAAAAAAAAAAATTGGTGCTGTTATCTATGAAAAATTTATTTCTAACTTGAGATACATACAATGACAAAATTATTTACAAAACCCAATTTTCACTGTACTTGTTCCGACTTAGCGATCTAGAGGAGCGGTATCGGGTCCGTTCGCCCTAACTACATGTTCGCCCTAGGTCCGTTCACCCTGGGTCCGTTCGCCCGGATAGTCCGTTCGCCCTATTTTTATTTAGAATATGTATATGTTACATTTATGAACGAAAATAAATATTTATTAAAATTTATATATAGTTATCCCAATTTATGTATATCTATCAAAAGTTAAATACAGAATATTGGAAAAATTTATATTAATTAAATTATTGGCTGCACTTTTTATTAAATTTATAATTACTTTTAAATACTGTTGATTGAATTTTGATTGCTGATTAGGTATGATTTGATGTCTTTGATATCACTGATTGTTGTATGAATTGTCTTTGGTGAATTAATAATGAAAATAACATTTTCTCAAATAAAATAGTCAGCTTGGATGGGTAAAAGCAATGCTGTACAAATTGTAAGGCATGAAAGGAAAATTATTTTCGCCGCTTGGCTTCTTTGATCTCAAGTGTGTTTTGACAAATTTGCTATATGTTGAAGTGGATTATTGAATCACTGCATCCTTCCATAAACCATGGTACAGTACATGTGTATTTCGTGTGACAGAGAGGTCCGACCTCGTCAGCATGCAGTATCTTGCGACGCATGTGATAGATTATGTGGCACTGGTAAGTGTATCAATTTATAAATATAAAATTTTTTTGTAAAGAGGGACGAAAGATACCAGAGGGACAGTCAAACTCATAGATCGAAAACAAACTGACAACGCCATGGCCACAAATAAAAGACAAACAGACAAATAATAGTAGATAGTAACTATCATCGTGAAAGAGTCACTCTAAAAAGACATAGCTGAGAAAAAATACTAGAATAACAAGCGTTGTCGTTATAAAACATAAATAAAACTTATCTTCCCGAGACATATCATTGATAATAAATTAAAGTTGTCATATGAATTGTTTAAAAGTATTATATCATGTGCAAACCGATATTTCAATCGAAATATATATATATATATATATAACTACGTTACTATGAAAGTTCTCATATTTAGTATATTGTTCTAGAACTATGTAGATTTATAAAAAAAAAAATAGCATATCAATGTAAGGGTCACTCCTCCTGGTTAGTATGTTATTTGTTTATATTGTTCACATGTGCTTATATTTAATATAATTGAATTTAAGGTATAACACTGCAAGCGTACAAAGACGCCAGACATGGCACTGACCTACAGTTCATTTGCGCAGATCAACTGGCCAGCACCAGCACCAGCACCAGAGCCAGTAGATGAGCCAGCACCAGAGCCAATAGTTGAGCCAGCACCAGAGCCAGTAGAAGTACCAGCACCAGAGCCAGAAGCCATAAATATTCGGCGAAATTGTAAACAGACTTCAACATATTCAAATACATACAGATAACTTAGTCTTCAGTTGTTTTATTTAAATACCTTGTAGTCTTGGAATTCACAGAAACTTATTTCCTGGTAGCAGCTAGACAACATAGTACATCATAAATAAATATTCGACGAAATTGACACACTTTAACATATTCAAATATATACACACAATGCAACATATATATAATAAAATAAAAATCAGGGCGAACGGACTCAGGGCGAACAGGTATTAGGGCGAACGGGCTCAGGGCGAACAGGTACTAGGGCGAACCGGAATCAGGGCGAACGGACCCGGATTCTAGAGGAGCCCGTCACAGTGTAGTCACATAGAAGGGAAAATCATATCGTAATTTTGCGAATTATAGTTATCTTGTTAAAAACTGGATTGTGTTTATCTTATATAAATTAATTTAAGTCTTAAGAGAAAACTCATTTTCGTAAAGTTGTTTGTTTTGGAAGACATACAACGGCTGAAATATTTTATTATTACCCGTGCGGAAGTGTAATATTAAGTCAATGACCTATATGTAATACTATAGTCTGGGAAAACACCAGGGTCACAGCATCTGTTTACTATCGAATGTAAGTTCTTATCAGATCCTAACTGTTACTACTTAGATATGAGAACTGTTTCTAGATCAGCATCACTTGCGTGCTTTACACTTGACAAGTAAACATGTAGAATGTATATAGTTTAGATTAGAATAAAACATATGTATATATTAAAGAGTATATATTTGCCTCGCCAATATAACATGGTGGCAGCGGTTTAAAATATTTTAGTAATACCGGACAATTTTTTGATTAATCCTGTAGTAGTGCAATAAATTGACTGAAATTATGGCAACATTTCAAGTCGCAGCTCCAGAAAAGTTTGACTTTTGTAAGCCAGAAACGTGGACCAAATGGATCCAACGATTTGATAGATTCAGATCAGCTTCGGGGCTGGAGGAAAAAGCAGGAGCTACACAGGTTAACTCTTTAATCTACACGATGGGTCCGGAAGCAGATGATATTTTTGCATCATTTGATATTTCTGAGGAAAACAAAAAGAAATATGCAAAAGTGAAAGAGCAATTTGACAAGTACTTCATAGTTAGAAGGAATGTTATTTTTGAACGTGCAAAGTTCAATAAGAGGAAACAAGACGACGATGAAGGTGTAGAAAGTTTTGTTACATCTTTATACACATTAACTGAACATTGTGGATACAACGATCTAAGACAAGAAATGATAAGAGACAGAATAGTTGTCGGTATCAAGGAATCAAGGTTTGGCCTTCACCATTCAAAATTAAACCACTTCAAATTATAAAATATATAACTGGATTGCATTTGCATCAGCTATGGAACAAGGAAACCTTACAGAGAGACCTGATCTTATAAATTGTAATATTGTCGGAAATTTAATTACTAAAAGAGGGACGAAAGATACCAGGGGACAGTAAAACTCATAAATCCAAAATAAACTGACCAAGCCATGGCTAAAATGAAAAATACAAACAGACAAACAATAGTACACATGACACAACACAGAAACTCAAGAATAAGCAACATGAACCCCACCAAAAACTAGGGGTGATCTCAGGTGCTCCGGAAGGGTATGCAGATCCTGCTCCACGTGTGGCACCCGTCGTGTTGCTTATGTGATAAAAATCCGGTAAATAGTCTAATTCGATAGGTCACATTCATGAAAGGGAAGGGGATTGTAGTTACGACGTAAGGAACATATCCGATATCATTTGTGAAACGGTTATTCCATAACGGTCAACCAACTCGTGATGGCGTCCGTAAAATTTACGAAACTAAACGATAAATGCTTACATCTTATTCATTTGTAGTTTGATGGATAGTTTTCTCGTTGGCAAACATACCACATTTCCCTATTATTTTTTTTTAAAAAATAAGTGAAATAAAAGTCGACCATTTAGCGATTTCATTGCAAACAATTCATACATTATTTTTTATTTTTTTTAATAAGGTTATGCATTCTTCCATTTCTGTCCAAAACAGTTCTTTCCTGTTGGCAGGAGGCGGGTCGTTGTGCTAGGGATGGTCGACAGGGATATAGTTTGATTTTGTATGACATATTTAAACTTGCCGTCAAGACAACAGACAAATGCATTGCTCATATTGTAAAAAAATAGAGACGGGTTATGCATTCGAAAGCAAATTGTAGATGTATTTTCTGATGAGGACATCAATCAAGAAATTGAAAAAGAATCTTGCCAATGTGAAGGTTGTGATTTAGATTGGTGTCAATGTAGCATGTGCAAGTGTTGTTCACTTTGTGCCTCTAAATGTCAGTGTCACACAAGATGTAGTTTAATGTACAGAAATTTTAAATGAAATAAGAATGTAAATAACACAAATACAGTCTGAAATATAATAGACGGTGAATGAGGATTGCCTCGCTCGCCGGGTATAGCAGTATATTTCTGATCCATTCAGGTTAGGTGAAAACCTTACCATTGAGGTATCTAAGAACACATAACTGGATTGCATTTGCAAATCAGCTATGGAACAAGGAAACCTTACAGACAGACCTGATCTTATAAATTGTAATATTGTCGGAAATTTAATTACTAAAAGAGGACGAAAGATACCAGAGGGACAGTAAAACTCATAAATCCAAAATAAACTGACCAAGCCATGGCTAAAAATGAAAAATACAAACAGACAAACAATAGTACACATGACACAACACAGAAACTCAAGAATAAGCAACACGAACCCCACCAAAACTAGGGGTGATCTCAGGTGCTCGGAAGGATATGCAGATCCTGCTCCACATGTGGCACCCGTCGTGTTGCTTATGTGATAAAAACCGGTAAATAGTCTAATTCGATAGGTCACATTCATGAAAGGGAAGGGATTGTAGTTACGACGTAAGGAACATATCCGATATCATTTGTGAAACGGTTATTCCATAACGATCAACCAACTCGTGATGGCGTCCGTAAAATTTACGAACCTAAACGATAAATGCTTACATCTTATTCATTTGTAGTTTGATGGATAGTTTTCTCGTTGGCAAACATACCACATTTCCTATTATTTTTAAAAAATAAGTGAAATAAAAGTCGACCATTTAGCGATTTCATTGCAAACAATTCATACATTATTTTTATTTTTCTTAATAAGGTTATGCATTCTTCCATTTCTGTCCAAAACAGTTCTTTCCTGTTGGCAGGAGGCGGGTCGTTGTGCTAGGGATGGTCGACAGGGATATAGTTTGATTTTGTATGACATATTTAAACTTGCCGTCAAGACAACAGACAAATGCATTGCTCATATTGTAAAAAAATAGAGACGGGTTATGCATTCGAAAGCAAATTGTAGATGTATTTTCTGATGAGGACATCAATCAAGAAATTGAAAAAGAATCTTGCCAATGTGAAGGTTGTGATTTAGATTGGTGTCAATGTAGCATGTGCAAGTGTTGTTCACTTTGTGCCTCTAAATGTCAGTGTCACACAAGATGTAGTTTAATGTACAGAAATTTTAAATGAAATAAGAATGTAAATAACACAAATACAGTCTGAAATATAATAGACGGTGAATGAGGATTGCCTCGCTCGCCGGGTATAGCAGTATATTTCTGATCCATTCAGGTTAGGTGAAAACCTTACCATTTAGGTATCTAAGAACACATCACCGGATTGCATTTGCAAATCAGCTATGGAACAAGGAAACCTTACAGACAGACCTGATCTTATAAATTCTAATATTGTCGGAAATTTAATTACTAAAAGAGGAACGAAAGATACCAGAGGGACAGTCAAACTCATAAATCCAAAATAAACTGACCAAGCCATGGCTAAAAATGAAAAAATACAAACAGACAAACAATAGCACACATGACACAACACAGAAACTCAAGAATAAGCAACATGAACCCCACCAAAAACTAGGGGTGATCTCAGGTGCTCCGGAAGGGTATGCAGATCCTGCTCCACGTGTGGCACCCGTCGTGTTGCTTATGTGATAAAAATCCGGTAAATAGTCTAATTCGATAGGTCACATTCATGAAAGGAAGGGATTGTAGTTACGACGTAAGGAACATATCCGATATCATTTGTGAAACGGTTATTCCATAACGGTCAACCAACTCGTGATGGCGTCCGTAAAATTTACGAAACTAAACGATAAATGCTTACATCTTATTCATTTGTAGTTTGATGGATAGTTTTCTCGTTGGCAAACATACCACATTTCCCTATTATTTTTTTAAAAATAAGTGAAATAAAAGTCGACCATTTAGCGATTTCATTGCAAACAATTCATACATTATTTTTTATTTTTTTTAATAAGGTTATGCATTCTTCCATTTCTGTCCAAAACAGTTCTTTCCTGTTGGCAGGAGGCGGGTCGTTGTGCTAGGGATGGTCGACAGGGATATAGTTTGATTTTGTATGACATATTTAAACTTGCCGTCAAGACAACAGACAAATGCATTGCTCATATTGTAAAAAGATAGAGACGGGTTATGCATTCGAAAGCAAATTGGACATCAATCAAGAAATTGAAAAGAATCTTGCCAATGTGAAGGTTGTGATTTAGATTGGTGTCAATGTAGCATGTGCAAGTGTTGTTCACTTTGTGCCTCTAAATGTCAGTGTCACACAAGATGTAGTTTAATGTACAGAAATTTTAAATGAAATAAGAATGTAAATAACACAAATACAGTCTGAAATATAATAGACGGTGAATGAGGATTGCCTCGCTCGCCGGGTATAGCAGTATATTTCTGATCCATTTACTAAATGAGATGTATACTGTTACAGTTTTATCCTGATCCATTTTGAAATTTTATTTTATAAATGCAATGTAGACGATCATTCACAGATGCTATCAAATATTCAGATTTTATGTAAAGGACATACTGTATACATAAAGTGTTATTGTCTTGTACCACATAAATTATTATCTAGATATCATTTTTTTTTTATATTTATTTTTAAAAAGTTTATTAATAAATATACAGATTTTTTTTTAATCCATCATCACTTAATACTTCACTTTAGTACCGTGTGACACTGGTGCTCCAATAAGGGAGGAATATAATTTGGAAAAAATTCGTTTTGTTCTCAATTTCGATTTTTATATTGACCAGAGTTTTTTTAATTTCCCCGGTGTCAACATCAACGACCTGGATAAAATTTTCTTTCTTTTGGATTATTTAAGGAGAAACAATCAATATAATTACCATAATTCAGGTAAGGAATCACTTCTTAACGTATTTAAAACATTTACGTGGCTGGTCAAATCAGAATTATTTTTTTTAATGCTACGCGTTTTTTGCCATAAACGATATGACCTCGGGTGGCACATTGATAATAAAAAAAGAAAAAGAAAAATAGCAAAATCAGTAAAATGGAAATAGAAATAGAAAATAATGCCCTCGAGTTCAATATATAGGACTAGTGGAAAGAGTGCTAATGAAACAACTCTCCAAGTCACAATGAATCAAAAGTTAACAATTATATGTCAAAATACGTCCTTCAACACGGAGCCTTAGCTCACACCGAACAGCAAGCTATAAAGGGCCACAAAATGACCATTGTATCACAATTCAAGCAGGAAAACCAACGGTCTAATTTATTTTACAAAACGAGAAACGAGAATCATTTATCAAACATACCAACAAACGACAAGCACTGTTCCTGACTTAGGACAGGTGCATATAATATATGCAGCGGGTTTGAACGTTTTAACAGGCGCCAACCTTCACACTAAACCTGATACAGCAGTATAACATTACAAACAGGAAAGACGCACTATAAAATATTAATTGAAAATGGCTTTACTCTTAGACTATAAAAAAATGAATGTAATATGAAATCGTGTACCAGTGTATGACTGACATTTCTGCAAATTTACTTTTCATATGTTGTAATGGCTCTTGCTCTTTCTGCATGAAAGAAAATAAACTTTCAGAAAGCAAAAAAAAAAAAAATAATAATTGTGCAGCTATCAGCTACATTTTCTTTTATCTGTTTTGACTCCTTATAATTATAAAATCTTGATTTATTTCCTTGCAAAAACTTCTAAGTTTGTTCGATTTCCTGTAGTATGTTCTGCAACGCATCTTAAAAGATATATATGCAAGACGGAAAAAAAATTTATCTACTATTGAGTACTTACTGTTTGTTCTTATTATTGTTCCATGGTATGTTTTCTTTTCACGAGTTCCCCAGACCTTCCATTGCATCGGGCATTTACTTTTGGATTCAAATTCACCGTCCACTTTCAACTCTTTGTTCTCTTTCCCAATCACACTGATAGATTTGTCCTCCTCTATTTGTAAACTGCTTACATACATGTATATTCACCGCAAATAAAAGATCCATTACCGTTTTGTTCTTATTTCTCCATGAACAATTCATCTCTTTCCCGAGAAATAGGTCATGAAAAAACCTGTCAATATCTAGTTGATGAATGGTATTCTTTGTCTCTCTGTGTTGTTTCTTGTGTAGTAATTTTATATATTTTAATAACGATTAAAGGGTGTACATATCCTATGGTATGTACAGGTTTTGTGATAAAATTGGCTTAAAACTAGTTGCAAACAGAAGAAATCTGTATATATTTATTTTCTTAATCAAAATAGCTATAATTGGCATTCAAAGCATCTCTGAATAGTGAATTTATAATTATACATGAGGAGACGCCTGTACCAAGTTAGGATAGGAGGAAGTGAATACATGTATTTGACAATTGAAGTGAACCTTTGTCAATTCTGCACATGCATGACATTTCCCCAAAAGTACAGTGTTTGAAAAGTACCTTTGACTTCAATATTCAAACATGAGTTGAATTCATTTGCATAGAGAATTTTCTTAAAATTAACTGTTCTTCAAAGCAGAAAAATGTGATCTAGAGGACCGAAACTTATTATTGTCAATTCTGCACATGCATGACATTTCCCCAAAAGTACAGTGTTTGAAAAGTACCTTTGACTTCAATATTCAAACATGAGTTGAATTCATTTGCATAGAGAAATTTTCTTAAAATTAACTGTTCTTCAAAGCAGAAAAATGTGATCTAGAGGACCGAAACTTATTAGTAACACTGAGGTGTACGACCGCACTTTCCGACCTCACTGTAGAAACGTTTGTAAGACAGTAAAGCCTAACCCCGACATTAACCCGAACTCCTAAACTTCAAAAGATAAAGACATGCTGTCTCCACTATAGTCTTGGTTTCCTTTTTAGGATAGATATTTTAATTTAAATCCGATAGGAGCACAAGATCAACTTTGAAAAGTACCGAAAACCATTACCTGACCCCGACCCTTCAAAAACTATGATTTTTGAGACGTTTGTGAAAATTCTTTATAAGAAAATACAATCGGTTACCCCCAAAACTCCTCGTCCGTTCAGAGATAAAGTAAGGCTTTCAAAATACTGATTTTACGAGGCACGCCTTTCTTCCTTCTGTAGCATTATTCATTAAAGCAATTATTAGTTAATTGATGATGTTTGTACCCTTTTATTGAAGACACCATTTCTTGTTTTACAAGACACTGTTCCTCCTTCGCTCTATCAATCATGGACTTCAGCTGAATAGCATGTCTATTAAAAGCTGATAAACTATCAGCGTGGTCTTTCACTTCAGGTTTCTGCCAAATTTCATTATCCTGGTTTTTAATATCATCAAAATTTAATTTAAGTGGAAAAAAGTGTATGGCTCTCCAATCAAATATTATACTCTGCCAAGTCCTGCTTGATCTTGGCTACTATCTTCTGAACTTGCTTTGACAAGCGAATTGCAATAGCATGTCCTCCTGGAAAGAGTAAATTTATTTTTATGTTCAATGTGATCCGGCGGTTCAGTAAACCGCTTCTACTAACGAAAGCTCCATTTGGAGCTTATGTGTTTAGAGACCTCTTATGTCAGTACACCTTTCCTATATTGCCTACAAATGTAAAACATGTCTAAACAAAATAACATAACATTACTATTAAATTCTCTTATTACACTCTGACATATAAACAGGGTCTTTGAATGTTACACTCAACATGATGTCATAAAAATCAGTGAAAGAAGCTTTTCCTACATGTATCCTTGTTTAAGACACATATCAGTTAAATTCATCAAATGATTTGAAATTATTTGTTGATTGTCAATCATGACAATGTTATAGATTTAAATTATCATTAAAATTACTAAATATCA
>JAASAO010000664.1:0-21200 GCA_017311375.1 Mytilus coruscus | reverse complement strand
TGTTCATTGATTTTTTTTCTTGGTTGTGTTTATGTCTAACAGAGGATTCATCTATAATTAAACACTAATGTGTGGTTCTTATTTTTAAAAGCACTCTATCGAGTTGCCCAATAACTTCCTGTCCTTTTCTTGGTATGAACAGGTTTGAAAGTGTGAAAGACAATTGACTGACAATCTGATTGACATCTTACCACTGCCGCACACAAAGTAAAAAATGTACCTGATCTTGTGTCTGATTTCTTTCAACCAACTCTTCCAACTCTTCAACTCTGGACTTCAGTCGAAGAATCTCATTCTATAAAAAAACAAATTCAATGTATATGTTGCATCTAGTTATGTGTTGATGGGGATATTTCAAATATTTGTTGCAATTATAAATTTGTTTACATCTTAACTTTTCCAAATAAATGTAAAGTATTGATTTGGAAATGTGACAACAAAAAAGAAGAGATTATTAGACTATTTACTATTTACAATTCTGATTCTGTTAGTACACACTTTTCACTCAAGATGTTAGACAAAATGGGCTTCTCCAATTTAAATTGGAAGTTATAAATCAGCGTTCTTGTCAATTCTTTAAGAAAATAACAATTGATTTAAAGTCTTTAACCTGATATATGATTAAATGGAATAAAAAGATTTAAAACATGGAAGATTACATATAACACAGATTAGTTCTTTACATCCAGGTCTCCTATATATATATTTCAAAACAAGACTGTATAACACCATCTATAAATTGCAGCTAGAATTCTTTTAGTGATTTTAACATCGATTACCTCTAATATAAAAATGTAAATGAAAACAAAGATATAACTTGAATTTTATTTCAAGCAGAAATATCATGACTAAAATAGACACCTTGTTCATCTCAATAAATGTGCTAGTCCTATGTTAGAACAAGATTTGAATTAAAAGCAACATATTTCACATCTCTTTATATATATCATACCTGTAACCGTCTCACTGTTGGGCCACTTGGGGTGCTGTTTTGACTCTGATGCTGAAGCTGAAAGATGCAAAAAAAAATTGCTATTGACTGAAAAGAAAGTTAAGCTCTTTTTAATTAACCAATATCTTTACCACAGTCAACAATTTACAAATGGACATTGATACTTGTCTGTTATGGAGACAGTGTATAGAACTAAAGGTGTTTTTTTAATTTCAAAACTTCCCTCAATTCTTTTATGTTAAATTACTGATTGATACTACATCTTCTCCAACTTAAATAGGTTACAACAACCTGTTATTCATGTTTTATTGGCACTGGATCACTTGTTTGTAAAATGATGATAACTTTTCATAAAACTAACGCTGTAATAATTAAAACATTTTTCAATTTGTTACTGTCAATTTGTTCTCAAGACAGTTTTTTAGTCTGGGAGAACATGATTTTGAGAACAAACAAGTCAATAGTCTGATTTCCAATTTTGAAAAAACAATACTTTGATCAGGAAAACATCTGATGTAATTTTTTGGATTTTTGTCATTTTATTTAATGTTAAGATATAAAAACAATATGGACTTTGCTTCACAAACAGAGTAACTTGATGCTTGTAACTACAAAATATGATAAAAGGAAATATACACCATTTGTTATCATTATTGTTATGATAACAGGGAATATATGATTTTCGATATTTAAGTTATAACTCAACAAAATACACCATATTTAACAAAACAGAATGCTGCTGTTCTTAAATCATTTTTCTTTTTATTTCCTTTTACTGTAAATTCAGAAATTATTATGCATTTATTATTGCGATTTTGTCATTTTAGGCTAAAATGCGATTTTAAATTTTATGACATTGAGAAAAATCCTGTTTAATTCATATAAAAAAATTCAAAATGCGAGTTTAAATTATTGCGATTATAACCCTGTCGCATTTTTCGCAATAATAAAAACATCGCAATAATTTCTGAATTTACAGTACTTATAAGTTACCTTTATATCTTTGGTCTGTTGACGAAACTCTGGCAGATTGATCAGTCCACTGTTCAGTTGACTTAGATGTCTGTGCACTACTACTTCGGATTTGATACCGACAAGATGTTTAAAAAGTCCTGGTTTAATGGTAGTTTCCTTCCTATTTGATTGGTGCAGCAACCCAGCATCATGGGAGTTGATTACATCTATAACCAGGTCAAAACAGCACTCTGGAAGGGTTGACAGGTAAATCTGTTCCTTGAATGAACCACCAAAAGTACCTTCCTGGAATTAAAATGTGTTACATTTCAACAATATTTCATTACATTTAGTATCTACAGAGTCCTGAGAGATGTTCTATTTTCAATCAAAACAGTAAAAAGATCATGTTCTTATACACAAACATTATTTTTCAATCATGCGAACTGCCGAAAAAGTTATCGTATCTGTGTGACAAAATTATATGGCATAATTGCCATTTTCATGTCATCAGAAATGCAACTATAAGATTAAAATTATATTAATCTCAATACATTTTTTGTCCAATATAACATCACATTAATATTTGAACTATAAGTTGAATGTGTTTGCCATTTTAAAAAACCATTATCCTACATTTCTATATATTGATTATAAAAAAGCATGTATTTAGACATGTTGCATTCTGGTATGTTGTGAGTTTGATTTTTGACGATTTTACATAATAAAGCTTTTGTCGAAAGTTGCACAACTCCCAACCTTTTATAGCTAACTAGGCATGTGTGGGCTTTGCTTAATGTTGAAGGCCATACAGTGACCAATAGTTGTTATTTTCTGTGTCATTTGGTCTGTTGTGAAGATATGTCTAATTGGCAATCATCATGACACATCTTTTTTAAATTTATACATCATGTACATATTATTTTCCAAATGTGCGTACTGTATTAAACCCAACTTATTTAAAAGTGATACTCTATTAAGCATTTAGTCTTTTCTGGACAATTTTGTACCAAATTCATTTCATGATTTTTTGGTATCATAGTTTTGATCTATGTTTGACATGTTGGGAACAATTTAATTTTCAATTATTTTCTACTGATTAGTCGAAAGTAGAAGGCCTGTGAGAATAAATAAGTTGGCTGTTATCCTGATATATGAATTTCAAACTTACATGTTTTGCTGGGTTGAAGCCTAAAAGAGGCATCACCTTCTTTCTCCACAGTCTGTTAGAGGTGTTTAAAAAAGTTTGTCTTGGTGCTGCCCCTGAGTCTGGGTGGGCCTCTCTCATGATCTACAAATATACATTCAGAAATTTGTACTACATAACTACACAAATGCATATCATACCTTCATATTTAGGGCAATAAACTCATTGTTTAATTGTTAACTATCAAGTTCAGGCTGGTATTATCCACGTTTTTTACTCTGAAATTAAAATTGCTGGCCACGGGCCTAGTTTTGAGAAATAAACAGTAAAACTTGATTTTGCTATTTTATCTTATGTTACTCCAAATTTGTAATTGAACTAATAATTTACATTATCCCTATCAAAATGCAAATTTAATATAAAAATCCAATAACAAACACAACTTTCAATTAATTTTGAAGGACATAAACTCATTTAAGATCTATCTAAGTTTGTTCTTGAATCCTTTTCATTGACAAGTATTTTCAACTTCTACCTGATGATGGAAAGGGTTTTCCAAGAAAAAATCACAACAATCACACACAATTTGAATCCACTGTAGCGAAAAAAGGTTATGCAGACTATGTACCAGGGCACACTTTACAAGGGCAATTACAATAACAGTTTTAAAATTACAACTGTCCAGAATGACCTTTTATATATTCAATTTCAATCCATATTTTATTGACCTAGACCATTGTATCAGATTTTGAAAAATCAATTTGGGCATATATCATGCATAAATACCCTTTTATATTCAATTAGCATCATGTGCTAGACCCTCATGGGTGGTCAATAAATGGTCAAGGCTGTTAGTGTAAGTGAAACCAAAAGAATTTTCAAAACAAAATTTCATTTCAAAACCTTTTACAGTTTCAGACTTTAAAATTTGAACTGCTCCAAATATTACTAATCAAATGACTTTGTCTGCTTGAATATAAATCATAATAAGGAATCAAGACTGCCAAAATAAAATAAAACAGGTTTTTAAGTACATGCAGAACTATACATTGTCATGACAGTACATGATACAAGTAAAAAATATTGAAGATTAAGTAGAAGTTCATAAAATAAATCATATAACATGTATAATATATATTGTTTTCACAAAGAGGCACACCATTTGAGAAATGAGACTACATTGGGTTTTTTATACCATGTATACTGAATCACCTTGTGTGTACTCAAACTGTATACACCATTTATCAGATGTGATAAAATTAAGAATTTAGTACTCACCCTGAGTTCTTCATGCAGACTCTTATGGACAAATTTTGTCTTTGTCTTTTGTGTTGGCTTACTTTTGGCTGCTGGTATTTCCTCTAAAATTTTCAAAAATAATAAATTCCATATTTTCATTCATTTGATTTTTTTTACATTAAATGATTAAGTTACTTAAGCTGTAATTAAGAAACACAAATATTTACTAGTTCCATGATCTGTTTATCATAATAGCAATGTATCTTTTTTAATTATTATATCTAAGTCACAGTGTTAGAGATTTATCAGGAACGCTCAAACCCTTCACTTTTAAAATGTATAAAGATTTAGAAACATAAGAAGCTATATAACCATAAGAAATCAGAATTCTTTCATTTCTAAAACTAAATATATTTTGGCATTGGACTAGATAATATTTTTTTCTGACGGTTTTCATGTTTCTGATGTCTTTTTTATACTAATTAATCCATTGGATGTGTACTGATTTATCTTTTGTTAAATCTTTTATTTGTTATTTGCTTTGAACAAGCTTTCAGTAATTACTCTCTGATCAATATTTTTTTTAAATTGTATAAAGTTTTTTGGAAAGTTGGCTCTACTTGCTTTATGAGTCTTATGATCTGATGAGCCAACATGGTAAAAGTTTTTTCAACCAATTCTATAGTTCATTTCTTATTATGTCATTACCACACATTAGGGAGGGATTCTGACATTATGTATGTACCTGTCCCTAGTCAGTAGCATGTAATACACATTGATTGTTGTTTCTGGTTTGTTTTGTTCCTTAATCAGTTTGTTTAAATTTTTACATTTTTCATGTTGCCAACTGATAATATTAAAAACGCAATGGTTATGGGATATGGGTATTACTCATCTTTGAAGGCTGTACAGTGACCTATAGTTGCTAACTTTACAACGTTTGGTCTCTTGATGAGGAAAATTGTCTCATTATACCACATCTCCTTATTTTTATATTAAAAACATAGCCTAATTCATCCAAGGTCAACTTTGCTTAAGGAAGTTTGAACAGTAACTCACCAGGACAAGACTGATTTTTTTATAATGCTGTGTATATTTACTCAAATCAAGTACAATTTTAATAAACAAAAATTTGTGTCTTTATATATATTTGTCACAAACAACAATGAAATTTATATAAATCAATTGTATTAGAGAACAATTTTATTTATCTAATCAATAAAATTAGTACCTTCTATTCTTGCAAACTGAAGTTGAAGACTGTCAAGTGTATCCTGAAGGTCTGTTAGAAAGTTGGATCTTGATTTCCTGTTTTCCAAAGTTGTGAAGGTTTTATCTACAGCTTTGTATCTGTGCAAGGGGAGGCCTGCCAATATCTCTTCTTCTGCCTGAAGATAAAAAAAAATAATAAAAAAATGTTCAACTTGTCTTAACATGCTTAGTTAACTGTGAATGTAGAATTTTTGGCAGTGTTAGAAAGTGGTGAAAATTCTAAAAAGGCTATCATTATCCCTTATGGGCAAGGAAATACTACTGTGCCACCTGTAAACAATCTCCATGTGCTTTACCATTAAAGGGTCCGATGAACGCTTGACAGGAATGGAAGAAAAACCGAATTTCAAACATGTAATTGACCTAGACTCGAAATCAATTCCTGAAACGACCTGAAATTCCGGATCGAGTCAAAAGAAGTATTAAAAATAATTTCTTCAAATTAAAAGCAATAAAATGTTCACAGTCCGGCGGATTTGAAGGTCGGTCGGTTAACTACAAACAAACAATATTTTAATTTAAGCCTAATATTGACATGATTCAGTAAGAGTCGATCCTTTTTCAATGTATTGAATAAGGATTGTTCATTGATATGATTTTTATAACAAAAAATGTGAGATTAAAAGAGATGATCTAATTTTAAAACCATAGTAAATTAATACATTTTGTGTAAGTGACCTAACCCTGGAAGTTATAAAAAATAAAGTTGCTTTCAATGCTATTAAAACTTTGGAATCCTGAACTTATGTGAAGTAGGTTACTTAGACCAGGGAAAATTATTGTTTATTCCCTAACCCGACCAGGTCTATTTTAAATGGCGGGTCAGTTATTTTGGGGAATATGGTATAATATGGAAATAAAATTCTGGCCCCATTTAGATGTTTGATTTTATAGGTGAAAATAAATAATCTAGCTTTTACTTCACATATGAAAATAAATATTCTGGCCCAAAATATTCAATATGTTTAAGATATTTTGGCTCTCTTTATTCTTCCAATAGTGAAAGTTAATTCAGCATGTTCAGTATGCAAAATTTGTAAAGAGCTATTTTTTTGTCAGGGGTAATTTTGAGGGCCAATAGATTACATCCCTTCCTTTTGATCTGAAAAAATAAAAGTTTATTTCTGAAATCTTCAAAATCAATAAGATTGCTACATTTGCTGGAAATTTTACCATTCCATACTTTCATATCAAAAATTTATATATACAAGTGTAGGCTTCAATTTGACTGCTCTTTTTGTTTGTACATCCTAAAAATATTTTGTGTGTAACACATAAAATACAATAAGTTAAGGCGATAAATTTATTCTGAAAGGGGGGGGCAGTTTTTGTGCGTTTGTAGATTAACAGAAAATAAATATTCTGGCCTTGATTATGATCAGAGTGAAAATAAATAATCTGGTCACCTTACTTTTTATTTTGTAAATTCCCACAGAGAATCTCACCTTAAATTAAAAAATTTAAAGTGCCAGGATGTTTGAAAATGTGTATTGGTCAATTTTGAAATAAATATACTGACCTCTTCAAATTTGCCAGGCCCCAACCTCAGAAGTGTTCATCACTGAAAGGGGCATATAAGCTGTCAAATTCATGTTGACTGATTTGACTCAAATTCTCATATTTGATTTATAAAATACTAAAACCTATACACATGATACATGTATATATATCCAAATTACAATAAGTCTGAAATAAACAGTTAAAATTGTGGTGCTCCAAAATATATTATATTAGAATTTCTTGTGTATTTTAGTCTAGACGCCCTCTAATCAACTATCGAGATGACCTCTGAAGACTGCTGATGGTCACATAACCTGATATAAACATAAACATAAATATAAATAGATAGTGACCTCATGCAATTGGGAATTTTTTAAGTTTGATTTCATTTCATTTCATAGGTTAAAAAAAAGTTAATGATCGTTTTTACCTGTATATGGAATGATTTTTTGTGGATCGAATCAGTCAATGAAATAGTTTATCTTTGTTTCACTTTCAATGTTGACATTCTTTTCCTTTTAATGGCTGAACACAACTAATGCATGTGTAACCAATCTCTAGCTAATGGCAAGTTAGCAAGTGAATAATTCAACAATGATGTTTCTTTGCTTATTTTGACCAAAATAGATGAATAAAGCAAATATTATTTCATTGTTTCATTTTTATGATGATTAAACAAAATATTCTATTTTCCTTCATATCTCGTAGCTAATGCCCATGTTTCAGTGAATTGGTGTCCATTGGCAAAGATTTAACCTAAGGGAGCAACCATTTAACTTCAGGGGGGGGGTATGTTTTTTTTTCTTAGAAATTTTTTTTCATGCAAAGCGCGAACAAATTTATCTAGTTTTCGACACGATCAATTTTCAAAATGTAACACTAATCAGGTTTGGTGGAAATTTGCATTCAGAATAAAAATTTTTGTCATGATCTGCTTGACCAGAATATTTTTTTCCATCATTGCATCAAATTGGGGATCAGAATATTTTTTTAGAAAAAAAGACGTTTCGTGTTACCTGCATGCATAGGCTCTGCTTTAGTTTAGACAGCTGCAGAATCGTAGCTCATAAGTCTTTATGATATATTTTTTCTGACAATTTACGCAGCTAGGCTCTAGCATAGGAAAACTTATGGCGGCTTTTTAAACATAAAATCTGGGCACCTTAGATGCATAAGTTAATGCATGTGATATGCAGAAATATATCGACACGAGAGAAACCAGTCAATGTAAATGAATAATTTTAGAATCTGGTGGGAAATGCCAAGCGGTTCCGGATTATTAATCAGTTATTACAATAAACATTCATACACTACAAAATTAAAAGGCTAAGATCTATAGCATGGAAACTGAAACGAACTGTCCTCCCATATAACCAACCTTAAATTAAAAGACATTTTGAGGTTTGGGTTTAAAAAAAACTCATTTTTAAAGTTTTGCGAAAATCATTATAACCCATTTTACTTATACAAAATACTATCGATGGAAATGTGTTAATGACACCACACAGTGTGACCCTTAAAAAGAGTTTTCCCTCCCTCAGCATCTCACAGAACAAAGAATCAAATGTAAAAGTCAAAGGACAAAAAGTAACAATTCAGTTTTGAGATTATTTGCAATTATTCATAAAAAAATTATTTTTCTTGAACTATATAGTACATGTATAGTACATACATTAACCAACTTTATAAGAAATTAATTAAAAAATATGAATAATGATCCAATAATTGTTAAGCAAAATGGCGAAGTGACTTGATAATTAAAGGCTTCATGGTGCCAAAAATATTTCTTTTGCATGAGTAAAATTATGACCAATTTCCTGTAAAAAGAATATATGTAATAAAAAGTAAATATTTCAAGACCATTCTCTTATATATATTTACATATATACTGTTTGTCCTGTGCCTGTTTTTCCTATGAAAATTGCTCATAGAATGTTGAGAAAAATTTAAACAATTAACTTATCTTTTCTATAACTGCTTGATGATTTTCAACGATGTAATGAATGATAAAATCTAACCCCAAAAATAATTAAAAGAAGAAAGTGAAATAACATGGAAATATTATAAATTGAGGCCTTGTTCATATATATACTGTTCCCAGCTTGTTCATTATAACCTTTCTCACTGATTGTTGCAATAATTGTCTTTGATGGATTAATAATAAAAACAACAATTTGTTGTGATAAACTATAGCTAGGCAGCATGGAATGAGTAAAAATCTGTATTCTAATAGTAAGGGGCGTGCAGCTGAGACAACCTTTTCCCCACCTGTTTCATCTATTTTGAAAAAAAAAAAAAAAAAAAATACGATCTTTCATATATATCTGTTATCATACCAAAAATATATATATACCTTTTAGGATTACGCTATTTTTATGGAGAAAATATATTTCATCTTAATTTCTCGATTTTATCAAAACTACAAATATACTGAAAATAGCGACTCACTCCTATTATTAACGTAGTAAGTCTAACCATAGACATATAATATAATTGTATTATAGACTCCCTGATATCTCGGCCCATAACAAACTCGGACTATAACAAACTCGGCCTATAACACAATCGGCCTCACAAAATCGGACTATAGCAAACTCAGACCTTAACTTTTCGACAATTTACGCTCGTGGAGGTCCTTCTATTTTGGAAATCAACTTATCTAGACACGTTTTTAGTTATTTTTTTGACTTTCGTGGTCAAGTGTTGAATTTAAAAAAAGATAAAAAAATGAAAGCTTTAATGTTAAGTTACACGCTCCCATCAGTTGCAAGTATATCAATTGGTAAAAGAAATATTGTTTTCTGATTATTAAGTCTGGTCACGCCTTGTCCTTCACGATCAAAATAATGCGTTGCCTGATCTTTCACGATCAAGTTTGATAAAAAATCAACAAAATTCAAGGTTTTCATAAAGAAATGAACGGTTTCAAGGGAAGAGCATACTTTTATTTTACTGTACTATCGGACACACCAAAGAATAAGTTTCAAATATATCATAATATATTGGAATGTGACCATTATAGGTACACAAAGCGTCTTTTTTCAATGAATCCCAAAGACATGTATTGCGCCTTTTGTGACAAACGGTTTCATGATCTGATCCAGTCGATTGGAGAATTGAGCGAGACAACGATTGGTCTCGTCTACACTGTTATGAATTTGATTCTTATAAAAAAAACACAATAAAATACATTTTCTTTCCACTAAAAAAAACATTTAAGTTTTCCCATGTAGACTGCATAAATTTTATTCATTTATACACCTATGTGCTGAAATATATTTGGAACAGACTATATTATTCTATGGTCAGTAAGCCCATTGTCTTTTTTTGTTTATTTAACTGTTTGATGATTAGGGTAATTAAAAGTGGGAGAAACAGGACTAAACCACTGATATACCATGGAATATAATACTTCCATGGTTATACGTTGACAAGCCATTCTCTGCCAATCTAATTTCTCTTTGTTTGAATACCAACTATGAACACTTAAGATTAAACACAGTACAAACATACACACACGCCAATCATTTAAACACCAAATACCAATAAAAAAAAACATACTATCAAGATAAAAGTACAAACAAGAATTCCACAACAACATTTTAAAATAGAAGTTAATTATCCTCATTTAAAAGTATTAAATTAAAACTTATTTTCAATTAAACTGTATTTGATATAAACATATATTTTTCTTAAGTTTATTTTAATACATTTCTTATATTTTTTTTTCAAAATGTTTATCATTATCCCACGAATTCGTATATAAAGTTGTTAAAAATTATGTAAAATTAAAAAAAAGTAGAAAAAATAGTAAACTATACAATCTACAAATCATAGGCCAGGTTTGTTCACTTTATTTCTTTAAATAAATAATAGTAGGCCGAGTTTGTTATAGTCCGAGTTTATGATAGTCCGAGTTTGTGATAGGCCGAGTTTGTTTTAGGCCGACTTATCCAGCAGCGGTATTATATATGTCTCTGGTCTAACGTTGAGAAGTGAGTCAGTATATCCCAAACTTATACATGGACCTTAAATTCGAACGTAAATTCTTAAAGTGATTCATTAACCGTTCTAACTTTGACAATTTTAACTTTCTTTATTTCAAATTAAATCAAGCAGCTGAAATAAAGATCTAAAAGGTGAAAGTACTTACCTCGTCTTCATCAATTGAAATCTTCACGTCTATTGTTGTCACTTCACCTAAGGAAACTTCTAGTACGGGGAACACCCCAGGTTTGTTGGTGCAGGCAAACATCAGTGTGTTGTTTTCTGAATCACTAGTGAACCACCAAAAAAGGGCTTTGCTACTGCCTGAAGCCATACTTTGCGTTAAGATTAATTTACTTTAAGAGTTCGAATGAAAGGTGCGTAGATATGAACTCTGACAGGGGAAACAAGTCTTAAAATGAGAAATTAATTAGCCAATCATGTGATTGACCAATTAGGGTTGGTAATTAATCAGGTATGGTCATTCTAATTGGTAGACCAATCACTGATAACTGCATAATATGAAATGGGAGGGGCTAAATTAGAAGAAAAAACGAACATTTCCTATTTTTTTTTTTTTTTTTTTTTTATTATATTATTTATTTACGTTTTGAAATAAATGAAAATCCTAAAAAAATAAAAAAAAAAAATAGCTGAAACCTTTTATTTCAAATGCTTTAATTTGATAGTGGTCTACATTGTATGTGTTGTCGACAGTCAGAAATACATAGTATTGTACATATCGACGATTTTATAGAAAAAAAAGATAGAATTAAAGTTACGTTAATACAAGGCTGGTTAGTATCTATAGAAAGTAGCGAAAAACGTACTAGGTAATTGTAAAAAAAAATGAAAAATAGAATTTAGTTTCGACAAATATCTATAAAATTAAAATTTAGTTCCAAGAGTTTTTGATTACTGTAAAACAGTTATAATTGCCAATTTTTACCTCAATTGTGTAGTAGTACAAAAAATGTACACTACAGCTGAAATTGAAACAGGAAGATATAATGGTGTGGGTAGAGAATCACTCGAAGGCAGTGGGTTGAAAACGAATACCACTTTGTATTAGTATGCCCTGCCTATAGATGAATTTGGTCGTAGCATTTGTCGAAATTGAATTGTCCCTATATTACAGTATTTATTTAAGTTAACGTCTGATTAACTTTTAAAACAAACACATTCATTATTCTAAAGAAATTGTGTAATTACAAAAAATTGCATGGTCATTCAGATCTCATATTGTTACTCGAACTGATTTGTTTTCTTTTTATGTCTTTTTGTATTGCTCTCTACTTTTTATCGTTTGTCATGTTGGCAAAGTTCGTTGCTTAAGCATAATGCTTTCTCCAATAACTCAAAAATATTTTGTAAACATTCCTATTATTGGTGCATACAATATTATTTTATTTTTATTAGTATATGTATGTATCCTACAAGCTGTATTGCTTTTGGAATAAAGTATTATTAATGTTAAAAAATATATAATTCACTACCACTCCCCTACTAAAGAGTTATAAAACAAGGTTAAAACACCGTCTCCACTCAACACCCTTGAGACCTATACGGTCTCTCAAAATACAGCAAATATACATCTCTTATATTACTTTATAATAAGAAATTTCCGACACTTTTCCCAACATGCACTATATTCTTTTTGTCAAACTTTCTTACTGATAAATAGATATATAAAAAGACGTGGCATGAGTGCCATTGAGACAACTCTCCATCCAAGTCACAATTTGTATATAAAGTTTTTAAGTTTTTCATTATATATATCTTTATTCTCATAAAGCCAATGCATGACATCAGTACAGAGATAACAACAATAACTATTTACAATATATACAAAACAAGGAGAGAGGTTACAAAAGTCACTAGCCAGGCGGACAGACAAAAGTATTAATATTTTTAATAAATGAACAAAGCTTCTTCAGGACTGGTTTTCGTGTATTCGACATCAGTTGTCGTTGCACAAAATAGGAGGATATATACTCTATCGTTTTGATCGAAAAAAGTACATTCAAATATATAGTGATATTCGTCTCCAAATGGTTGATTATTATATTGATGGAAAACACGGTTTTCTTAATACGTTTTGCCACCTTCCTGTTTCAATCGGCAATTTGTTATTAGTCGTTCGAAATCGACAAAGAAGAACGGCATCTTTCAAGTCCAAAATATTGAAATATTCCTCAAATTCCCAGTTTTCTTAAAATTTTGTAGTTAATAGCTTTTGACGAATTATGGATAAGCGAATTCCAATTCTGAAGAAACTGGTCTAACAATCTTTGCTTTATAACAGTTTTAACCAATCTTTAATTATGAAATTTTGTGTTTCCCTTATATATTAGAAACCACAATCTTGAAATATTTTTTTGACAAATATAATCCATTTAGTCTGCATGTTATAATGAGCGTTCATATGGCGAGAAAGTTGATATAATATGAAGGAAAACTTTTCTTGTTTGCCGGATATCAAATTTGCCCAAAATTATACTGCTCGAACTTTTATATCTATGTTGATCGGATGGCGACCTAGTTCCCCGTAAACCATATAATTTGGTTTTGAGGATTTCAGATTTAAAAGTAATTTTCAGAATTTTAAATGTATCTTTTCTAATATCTCATCATTACTAAAACCTCATGCTTCGCACCCATGGGCTTGATAATGTTGTAAACAAAAAATCAAGCTGACATTTTACAGAAAGCTGATACATCCTTCCCATTTTCAGGACTTCGTATATGGCTTTTAAGGCCTTATCGGATAAATTTTTTTGTCATATTATAATTCCCTGTTTTAGTAAAACAATTCCAAAATAGTTAAACTGCTTTACTATCTCAATGTAAAAGTAAACGATTATAGGTTTAAGTACGGCCTTCAACACGGAGCCTTAATTATATTGTATGGAAAAACAAATGGAAGTTTTAACGACCTTGACTGGCTATACAGCCCTAATTTTGTATGGAATTATTTACTTGGCTCTTTTATACCTATTTGAACATAAACTTTTACAATTTATTATTATTTTTATTATTTTTTTTATTATTATTATTACTAAATGACTATTGTATCTCTCATTTTACTTTTCATAACTTAGTTGACACTGTTTATGATTACACAAGGATGTAAAGAACACCTGCATGTGGATTATCCATTTAGAGGCAAATTCAAGCAACGTCACATAAAAGAAGTTGTTCTAACTGTTCCTGTAATAAAATGACACTATTTTCTTACATCTATTTTATTTTCACACCTCTCAGTCGTACCGTTAATACACATGGTTGTAAAAGTACACCTGTGACGTGACAGAGGTGTGAAAATTTTAATCTGGTAATTGAGATTAAATATTGATAAAGATACAACGGTAATAAAAATATAAAAAACCGTTTTGATAATATGTCAAATTAATTTGACAGAAAAAAGAAACACAGTATAAATCTTTCTTTTTTTTTTTTCGGAAATTACACTAGTAAATTCCATGCAAGAATTGAAAGGGAAAAACATTGTATATTTTTTTTTATAACTTTATAACTTTCTCATTCTATATTACTTATAAAATTTTGAGTAAATTGGTTTCTATTTTCCCCTTTTTACCTCAATAGACCATGTCTTTGATCACCCCTTGAGTGATTTATATTAATTTTGCATAGTCTGAAGTTCCCTTTTGTTGCATTTTCAAAAATTAAGTACAAATAATTGTATTTGAAACAGTTTCCTTGTTTCTAAAGACTGGCTTTATCAACAGATAATTAATTGTAAAGAATACATCTTTGTTAATGCCAAGCGCAATCAAGTCCTCATTATACAAGTAGTTATTATTTGTGGAATTGAAATTTTGACAAACAATATTTGTTACTTTTTTCTTCTTCTGTAAAGTCTTTATTTTTAAGTTCATGGTTTGCAATATTTCAAAATATATGTATAATAACAATAAAATCTAAAAAATCTAAAAAATGATGTAACCTTATGCATAGCCATACCGATTTTCGTTTCGTAAATCTTCAATTTAGTATTTAATCTTTTTTTTTTCGTATGAAATGACTGTTTTCTCCATTATATACATAATTTTAAGTCATTTGTGCTCTTATAAAACTCATTTGTGCTACTTTGTGCTCCTTTGTGCACAAAGAATGTCCTTTGCGGTGTTTTTAGAGATCGCATCTAAAATATTGTATAGATATTTTAAGGGACTTTGATATGTAGTCATGCATAAAAATGGAAATAAATCATGTGAATTTGGGTTGTTTTCCGCTAATTCCTAGAAAAATTGTATTTTCATTTCGATAATGAGCGAACCTGTAGATATCTGACAACATTTTGAACCAGCAAAAGTTGTGAGAATTCCTTTTAAACTGAATATATTTTCAAGTCAGGAATATGACAGTTGTTAACCATTCGTTTGATGTGTTTGAACTTTTGATTTTGCCATTTGATTGGGAACTTTCCTTTTTGAATTTTCCTCGGAGTTCAGTATTTTTGCGATTTTACTTTTTTTGTAATGTATGAATAATTTTGAAGGACTCGTATGAAATTTTTATATATACTTGTCTCTTTTACATATTCCCAATTTCCATTCTCAATTTCCGTCCGCTTACATACTACTACAAGTACTAAAAGGGAGATTTAAAGATTTTTCCTTTAGATAAGGGTCTCGCACAGTCGGCTCTGGCTTACGCCTTTTTGAGTATTTAAACAAGGATTTGTATAAAATACCAATGATTTGTGTTGTGAGTCTCGCTATACAAATCCTTGGTGGTACTATACAAAACCTTGGTTCAAATAATTCAACTTTTATGAGACTACCATAACACATGTGATCTTATCTTATCTATTATGATCTTAACAGAGTCAATGTTATTTTAGATTCGTCTTGTAGTTGTGGTGCTAAGTGTGAATATTCATATCACTCCTATTTTTTTTATTTTTGTCCTAATTATGCGGATATAAGAACCAAATTATTAAATAATCTGAACTGGTTACAAGAGAATTCTCAACTTAAGAACTTCTTAACCTCCGGTGATACGTCTTTAACTACTGTTGAACTGAAAGAATTGTAAAGAATGTATATAAATTTATTAAAGAGTCTAAGAGGTTTCTAATTGTGTAATATAGCACACTTAAGTGTTAACTTGTGTCTCATCCCTTTTGTATATTTAAGCAAATAAAACTAATTAGTCTCAGATCTTTTTAATACCCCTTTACAGTACGGTAATTTTTAATGTGATTTGAGAAATAAATATAAAATAAATTTGTACATCGACCGGAGCAATTAAAATTAAATAAAACAAAATATTTGATATAAGCAAACAAAGTTTTATTGTGATGAAATTCCCAGCAAAATCTGTTCTATTTTTTAATTTTAGTGAGAAGCGCACTTTTTTTTTACGGATATAACCGAAAATAACGATTCCCCCCAAATATTAAAGAATGAAAATAAAGTTAAAATTTTAATCGGCTAACCTCGGGTGACTCCGCTTATTTCAGTCTATAGTGTTAGATGGAGGTACGGAATCGGCCGAGTTGCGACGAACGATTTCTGATCCTGTTTGGGTAGCGAGATTTCAGCGAGATCACAAAATCATTGCCGCCATATTTGAAAGAAGTATTCCAAACGGGTAGGTTCATCACATATTACATTTATACTTATTACTATAGTTGTATTTCAAACGCCCATTCAAATCAATTGGTAAAAGGGTTTAAAAATGCATTCCGGCCAGCAAAAATAATCTTCACAGGCCAATTATTTCAAAGGAGTCTAACTTAAAATTTTCGTAAGCTGTCGCAGTGTCGGGCCTGTTCTGTACATAGTACACAGGGGCTCGTATCATATTTCGCTATTAACACAATGTATAACGCATACCAGTCGCCTGGCATATATAATTCCGCCCCAAAACATCTATGATACGCGCCCCTGTGTTCTATACAAAAGTTTATCGTGAAGACTGTTACTGTTAGAAGTCAGATGCGGATACTGATTTTTGAAAGGGACTCGGGGACCCTAAACCAGGCAAGTTGGACATTTAAAAAGGTTATGCATTTATGATAACCATATATGAAGCTCTAAAAAAATTAAAACAACAGATTATACAGGGTTCTCACTCAGCCTAAGGCTTAGGCGAGTCATGTCCTGGACCACAGGCACTAGACGTTCTGTCAAAAGTAATAAAATGTAGGAAATGGGAAGAAAATAGTCCATATATATAAAAAATAGCGTACACTATTTTCTTCCCATTGCCCATATTTTATTTCTATTGAAAGAACATCTGATGCCTGTTCCTGCACTGATCAAAATCTGTCTGGACTCATCATTTTCAAAACTGTTGAGTCCAAAGATGCATCCTTATAAAAAATGAGGCTATAATGATGTAAAATGACTTATAACTGCCAACAGTCACATTATTTAGACTCTGGTGGATAGTTATCAGACTGTTATCTCATTGGCAATCATGTAACCACATCTCCTTATTTTAGTACGGGTTAATTATTTGAAATAAATGACTCACAAACATTAAATCATTTGAAGAAAAGATAATTCTGCTTTAATTTATGTTGTCATTTAAAGATTTCAGTTTATATATAGATATATATAAATATCAACAACGAAATTTGGTTGTATAAATGGTGTCACTATATTTGTAATTGTCAAACTAGTATAACAATACTATTGTCTAAATCTACAGAATTTGATCATCCTTTAAATAACAGAAATAACAATGTCACTAAGTCACTTGTAAGCTATCTCTTAATTAAGGACTATGTGGGGTATAAGAGCTTGCTTACTGCAGGCCGCTCTTCATCATCATTTTATTAATTAATTCTACAAAGAAGGGGATAGTCTGTTAATGTATCCTTGACTAAGAATAATGAAATTACAAGAAACAAATTCACATATTACTTTGAATATTGTAGATTGTTCAGGTAGTCTTGAGCTATTTCTTTATACAAAAGAAACAGCCAGTATATAAATATAGTCATATTACACCACTGTCCCAGGTTAGGAGGAGGGTTGGGATCCCGCTAACATGTTTAACCCCGCCACATTCTGTATGTATGTGTCTGTCCCAAGTCAGGAGCCTGTTATTCAGTGGTTGTCGCTTGCTGATGTGTTACATATTTGTTTTTTGTTCATATTTACTATAAGTCAATAAAATTTATGGTAGAAAACTTTCATTTGAGACAGTTTATTTAACTGGGGTGAATTTATGCACTTTTTGTCGAGCCTGTGACTTTTGTCGCAGAAAGCTCGACATAGGGATAGTGAACTAACTTCTTAAAAGCTTTATATTTTAGAAGGTGGAAGACCTGGATGCTTCATACTTTGCATATTGATGCCTTATGTTATGAAGTTTCCGTCTGTCACATGTCCATTGTCCTTGACCTCATTTTCATGGTTCAGTGACTTCTTGAAAAAAAAAGATTTTTTATAATGTTAATTTCTCTCTTATTATGAGTAATAGGATAACTTTATTTGGTATGTGCGTACCTTGCAAGGTCCACATGCCCGTCAGACAGTTTTCACTTGACCTCGACCTCATTTCATGGATCAGTGAACAAGGTTAAGTTTTTGTGGTCAAGTCCATATCTCAGATACTATAAGCAATAGGTCTAGTATATTTGGTGTATTGAAGGATCGAAGGTGTACATGTCCAACTGGTAGGTGTCATTTGACCTTGACCTCATTTTCATGGTTCAGTGGTTATAGTTAAGTGTTTGTGTTTTGGTCTGTTTTTCTTTTACTGTTAGCAATATGTCTTCTATATTTGGTGTATGGAATGATTGTAAGGTGTACATGTCCAACTGGCAGGTGTCATCTGACCTTGACCTCATTTTCATGGTTCAGTGGTCAAAGTTAAGTTTTTGAGTTTTGTTTTTTTTTTAAATACTAAATGCAAAAGGTCAACTATATTTGGTGTATGGAAATATTTTGTGATGCACATGTCAGTCTCGCAGGCTTATTTGACCCTGACCTCATTTTCACGGTTCATTGCTCAGTGTTAAGTTATTGTGTTTTGGTCTGTTTTTCTTAAACTATAAGCAATAGGTCAACTATATTTTTTGTATAGAAGGATTGTAAGCTGTACATGACTGTCTGGAAGGTATCATCTGACCTTGACCTCATTTTGTTGGTTCATTGGTCAATGTTAGCTTTCATGTTTAAGTTTGTTTCTTAGATACTATAAGCAATAGGTCAACTATATTTAATGCATAAGTTGATTGTAAGGTGTACATGTCTGCCTGGCATGGTTCATCTGACCTTGACCTCATTTTCATGGTTCATTGGTCAATGTTTAGTTTTCTTGGTTAAGTCTGTTTCTTAGAAACTGTAAGCAATAGGTCAACTACATTTAGTGTATTGAGTGATTGTAAGGTTGATTGTTGAAGTAAAGCTTTATATTTAGGACTATCAACATAATATCAATGGTTAGTAAAGAAGGCGAGACATTTCAGCATGTGCACTCTTGTTACCATAAGCTATGCTATCTGCCAAATACACAGAATGACGCAATGACATAACATGTAAATCAAATAATTTAATAAAATCTTCACAACGACAATTTTTTTTGTAGTAAACAACCTATGTATTAATTAACTGCCTATAGCGCCCTTGGTGCTTTGATATTTTATTACTAAAGAAGTTGGAATACCAAAAGTGAACTACATGTATTTACCTTTGACAGAAAAAAACTTCAAGTGAAACCTTATCAATTACTAGTATAATTGCATGTATAAAGTTGACCATGCTGAGACGATCATATGGAATTATATAAAAAATTTAATTTGAATCAACAGTATTTGTAGATTTTAATGTTTAGTATTGTCAGTTTTGGTTGAGACTATAGTATTATTAAAGAAAATTATTTTTGGAAGAAAAAAATATGTCGGAAGCAATAATGGGACAGAAGAGACTGGGTTGGTGTGGGCTGCTTTCATGGGAATTCAATAAAAATAAAACTGAGAATTGAAATGAGGAATATGTCAAAGAGACAACAACCCGACCAAAGAGCAGATAACAGGTGAAGGCCACCAATGGGTCTTCAACGCAGCGAGAAAATCCCGCACCCGGAGATTGGCCTTAGCTACCTTTAATGCGTCTTCCACCTCAGAGCTATCAGCTCTTTGATTCAAAAATACAATAAAAAGTATGGGTCACTAGACTTTTTTTCACGCTACAGGTTGTGCAAAATTGTCAGATTTTGTATAGATTCTGCATGGAAAACATGGAAAATCCAATTTTGTGTGATAAAAAGAAAACTACACCATAGAATTTTAAGATAAAATGTGAGAAGATAGACTTATAACATGCTTTCAGATAAGAAAAAGAAAAATAGGGTCACCGAACTTGTTTTCTTGCTACATATCATGCAACGCATATTAAAATAGGTAATTTCACAACACTTTCTATTAAAAAATTACTTTATTTGAGTTTTCTCCCCTACTATCTTAGTTATCTCTCCTTATTTGGCAAAGTTGAAAAAATGAATCAAACACAAATATTGAAATATGGTTTTTTTAGAAATTTCAGCTGTAAATATGATAAAAACATAATTTTCTATATTTACATTAAAAGTCTTACACATGAATTACATACTACTCTCAAAATTAGCACATTTCATTAAAGATCTAGACCACTTGTTATCTGCTACTTCAAAATCCAAGATGGAGGAAGACACCAGAGCCACCTTAAATAACATTCTATAATAAAATCATCCAAGATACTGTATCATTTGAGAGCAACACCTTACAGTACTGTTCATCTTGTTTATCATGTAAATATGTCTCGTTATCCCAATATAGTGGTTTGAGAGTACCATATATATTTTCTTTATTTTCAGCTTTCTAATGAATTTATGCCATGAAGCGTGTAAAAGTTACTACATTTGAACAGTTAGAGTCTACTGATCATGTTGAAGGTATGATTATGTTTCTTGTTGATACCCTGCTCTTAGTCTAGAAGTAGGGGCTATTTTGTAATTACTGTCTATTCAGCTCATTTGTATGTTCAATAGATATTTTCATCACACTTTTGTAGAAACTACCGAACAGAATGCCTTCATACATAGTTGACAAACTTGACAGTGGTGAGTTTTAATATGTGAACACTTCAAATTTGTCATATACAGGTATTCTGTTTACTAATTTTGATT
>JAASAO010003551.1:0-20786 GCA_017311375.1 Mytilus coruscus | reverse complement strand
AACTAGAAATGGTTTATTGTTACGTAAAAAGAACCTTATCCATGGTCATCTGGTGTACACAGATACTCTGATTCAATGATTAAAATTAATGTTCCCCAGAAGATTATTTAGTAATCTGATTTTGAGTAACTTTTGTTTTAGATTTATCACAGTTGAATGATTCCCATACCTAAAAAAAAAAAAAAAAAAAAAAAAAAAAAAAAGATTATAGCACAATTTATATTGTGTTACGTTATAATTTTATACATGCATTGAAGATCAAATTGAATCCATAAAATATTTCCTATGGTAAAAATTAAATGTCTTAGTTACACTGCTGAACAAGCCTTCAAAAACTAATTAGTGTAGGGCAAACAATACTTTTACTGTGCTACGTAGTATATACTAATTAGATCAAAGGCAACAATTCAAAATATAAAACAACCAACTTAATATCAATAATAAATCTCTAATGGTTATTGAGTTGGTGTAATAGAATATTGAATATCATTCTTTTAGCATAAGTGATACTCATGATTACTAGTATCATATGTGACAGCTTTCTTTAGATTCCCTTTATGTTATTCTTGAAAAGACGAAATAGATTAAAGTTCAGCTCAAAACTGTAGTTGAAAGTGTAAAAATTCCAGTTGTGACATTCCAAAATTAAAGATACTCTAAAATAATCTTACACGGACCTGATGCCTATATATTCAATTAACTCTAATCCACATTAAACCAATACGCTTATTTTCAAGTGGCCTGATTATCGATAAGGCAGATAGTCAATGTTCATGTAGTCTAACAGATTTATCGAGAAAATCTGTACATTTGTTAGTTGAAGAACATCAAGTACCGGTACCTTATCCCGGCGTCGTTAACAACAGTAAATAACGTATTCATACAGCTGTTAGTAGTTGTTAGTAATATACATTCACCTCAGAAGCTAACAAAACCTTTAAATAGACTTATTAAGAAGGGATATAGTTACGATACTGTTGTCAGGTCATTAAAGACTGCATATTTTGGCTTTAATATTGATTCACTTATAGGGTCTTTGCATCGGAACTAAACACATTTATTTAAAAACCAGTTGTTGGCATGACACGGGTTATGCTCTTCTCACATATTTTATGATGGTATGATACTAAACCCTAACGGGAGGGATTGTGCCTGATATTCATATGATGAAGACATAATCTTTCAATCAGTTTAATTGAGGTCTGGAGCTGGCATGTCAGTTAACTGCTAGTAGTCTGTTGTTATTTATGTATTATTGTCATTTTGTTTATTTTCTTTTGTTACATCTTCTGACATCGGACTCGGACTTCTCTTTAACCGACTTTTAATGTGCGTATTGTTATGCGTTTACTTTTTACATTGGCTAGAGGTATAGGGGAGGTTGAAATCTCATAAACATGTTTAACCCGCCGCATTTTTGCGCCTGTCCCAAGTCAGGAGCCTCTGGCCTTTGTTAGTCTTGTGTTATTTTTACTTTTAGTGTCTTGTGTATAATTCGAGTTTAGTATGACGTCCATTATCACTGAACTAGTATATATATTTGTTTAGGGGCCAGCTGAAGGACGCCTCCGGGTGCGGAATTTCTCGCTGCATTGAAGATCTATTGGTGACCTTCTGTTGTTGTCTGTTCTGTGGTCGGGTTGTTGTCTCTTGACACATTCCCCATTTCCATTCTCAATTTTATACAATTTTACATACTTAAAAAGTTATATACCATGTCAGTAATATCCAATAAGAAGCTTACCATTAAGATTATCAAACATAATTCTCTAATATAACAAATGCACAGGTTATAAAAGATATACAGTTTGTGTTGTTTTAGTGGTAAAATGTAAAGATATTTATTTTAACTAAGTCTGTAGATTTTAGTAATCAAATAATGAAAAAAACAACAACAACAAAACAACAAGAACAAAAAAAAAAAAAAAAAAAAAAGAAAGTATTGTAATAGAAAAATGCAATTTATTTGATTTCATATGGTTTACTAATTAATACATGTAAAATCTGCTGTGAAAAATATTTTATAAACAATTATTGTTTAACTGCTATATACTTTAGAAGCCAAACTTTCAGGTTCAATTTGGGAGTGTAAGAAACAGCAAATAAGTTTTCAGTTCAAGTAAACTTTACGTTAGTCAAATTGACTTTCTGATAGTACAAATATTACTTAATTCTTGCTTGATAAAGGTGGACAAATCGTGTCATAAACTATGGACAATGGTCAAGATGGTCAACTATATTTAGGCATTCTTATTTAGCTGAGTTAGAAATTACAGATTAAGAATAATAGATAAGGCTCACTATGACACGCAGAAATTAGTATATAAAGCAATCAAGCCGCTATAACATTAATAGCGAGTTTCTTGATATTTTAGGTGAGTCTCTTGGTTCTGAAAATAATTTAGATTTGAAATTATTTTTCTTTTAATTTACTTTGGAAAAATAAAACAAGTTTATAAAAAAACTAATATTTCAATTTAAAAGGTTTAATTTAATAGTAATTATTATTGTTATTGTATTATATTTAATTTGAATTATTTGTAGTATTTTATTATTGTTTTCAATTTATTTTAATTTTAAAATTTGTACTGTGAAATTAGATTATAATTATTGTGATGTTTTATGTATTAAATTAATAGCGAGTTTCTTGATATTTTAGTTTGGTTTTCTTTTCCGTTGTTGTTTCCGGCCTCCTACCGTGAGCCTCCCCTAGATTGTGCCAAAAGGGCATTACAATTGTCGGGTTTTACATACCATAATATATACACAAAATACAACACAATATAATGGTGGAGGAACCATGTCTAACAACGGGAAAAAACCACTAAAACCAGGAAAGACACCATCGAACTATCATCAAGAAATTCAGTCTAAAATTGAGTCGGCATTCGACAATCTCGACATTTTTGCTACTCAATCAGATAACGTTGTCACTTTCAAGAACGCTCATCCACCATCCTATCCAGTTGTTGATTGTGATAACGACACCACCATACCGTACGGGGACGACCAGCCTTTCTTCCAATCGTCGCCTATTCCTTCAAACACCAATCATTTCCTTTCATCGTGGACAGGACAACCCACCCTTCCAACCAGCATCACCCTTTAAGACCGTCCATTATACACCGGCCATCCATTCCATCCACGTTTTCTAAAGACCAGCACCTGTCACAAATCGATTACAGACTCCCCAACATTTTCATCTCTATATCCAAAATTACCAACAACTACATCAGCAACTACTATCAACACTACGGCAACCAACATTTCTACTGTAACAACTCCTTCAACAGTAATTACATCAACAACCACAACAGGAGCAGGAGCAGGAGCAGGAGCAGGAGCAGGAGCAGGAGCAGGAGCAGGAGCAGGAGCAGGAGCAGGAGCAGGAACAGGACCAGGAACAGCGCCCACAACTGTATTAACCACTTCAAATTTAACAGGTAGGACAGTACAACCTCCTACAAACATTTTAATATGTCATCAATTTTGAAAATTGAAAATTCAAAGGTGACAACACTCAAAATCCGGAGACTTGGTTAACTAATTTTAACCAATATTGTAGTTTTATGATTTGTCAAAGAAAAGAGTGCAGAGTCATTTCCTTTTCATTTAGAAGGTCATGCCAAAATTTGGTATGACACTGTAGCTGATTCAAAGAAACATCATTTTGATTTTTAATCGCTGCTTTCAAAGATCGTTTTAAAGATAAACAACATCTTTTGGACATTACAATTTTACAAACACACCAAGGAAGAAATGAGTCTGTACTAGATTTCTTATCTAGGTTATTGAAATTAGCTACTAATAGAAATATATCTGATGATATCTTGCTAGCTGTAGCAATGAATGGTTTAAAGGCCGATTTAAAACAATAGTCATGACTAAAGAACCTAAAATATTGAAGAATTTAGGCATGCCGCAAGTTTGGCAGAAAAGCTATTGATTCGAATGTAAATTCTGTTAATTCCATGAATCAAACTGTTTTAAACGAAATTCATTCTTTAAAGGAACATATCCAATCTATTAATGTGAATAGTACAGTTCCAGATACTACTACCCAACATCAGTCTTATCAACCTTCTCAACATCCTGTTTATGTACAACAGCCAGTTTATCATACCCCAAGAGCACCATATCATACTATATATCCATCAAATAGGTATAGGGCACCACAAAATCAACATCCACGTCAAAATTTCAATAGAATGCCTCCTCGCTATCCAGTTAATCAAAATTTTCGACAACCAATTAGATATCAAAATCAATCGCAAACATCATCTCGTAGATGTTCGTACTGCAATGGGTTTTCTCATAATAGGGCCCAATGTCCCGCCAGCGGTGTCATTTGCCATCTTTGTAACAAAATGGGACATTTTTCTAAAGCTTGTCTATCTACTAGAAGAATGCAAACACAATAGCAATCCAGGCCTGTTCGAATTTCTACTTTGGACAGGCATACAAACTTTAACAAGGTTAAAACCAATTGTTCAAATCGTGACAATTCAAAACGCAATCAAAACAATTTGTTACGGATATGCATCAATGTCTTATTCCGGTAAATTTTGACGGTATTTATATTAAAGCACTTTTGGACACTGGTTCAACAATATCTGCTATCAATGAAAAACATTCTTGAAAACAAAATTTGCAAGCAATCGTTTATTACATTCAGACATTAAGCAAATAGTTGGAGCAGGTGGAGCTACTTACCCAGTAAAAGGTCAAATTGAGTTAAATTTTGAAATAAGTGGAGTAATCCTTTCTCAAAATTTTATATTATACCAGCTTTAAGACATTCTATGATCTTAGGAACAGATTTTGCAAAGAAAAAGTGTTTGTTTAAACTGGAACACTAATAAGTTATCTTTAATTAAAGATTCAGTTACAATCAATGTAGTAAGAGTGACACCAGGTTTTGCTAGAGTTTATAGGAAATCAACCATCCCTCCTAATACAATTATGAACGTTTGTGTTAGATTGTCTCAGGCATTGCCGCATCAAAATTACTTATTAGAACCACTCAAAATTTAAAAAGTACAATTTTTAACAGCTAGATGTCTAATCAAAAATCGTAACAACAAATGTTACCTACAAATTTTAAATCCCACAAATGAGGTTATTACTTTAAAGTCAGGATTGATTTTAGCTACTCTTAATGATGTAGATAAGGCTAATATATTTACTTTAGACGATGACAAGTCTACAAATAAATCAACAGGTAAATATATAAATTTGGTACAAACTAAATCAAATCAAACAGATATTCAATTTGATTTATCAAAAGCTGATTTAACAGATCTACAAAACAACAATTAAAAACATTTTAAACCAAAATAGGAATGTCTTTGCAACTAATTTACAAGAATTAGGAAAACTGATGTCTATAAACATCAAATTGATACCGGAAATGCCCTCCTGTAAAATCTCGTCCTTATAGGACATCACCAGCTGCTAAACAAGAAATTCAAAGGCAAATTGAAGAACTTTAAATATGATATAATAGAGCCATCAACTAGCGAATATAGTTCACCAATCGTGCTTGTTAAAAAAGATAACACTTGGAGACTATGCATTGATTATCGTTCACTTAACAAACAGTCAATTCTACAACAACACCCTCTGCCTCGTTTAGACGATGTATTTGATGCTATAGGCCAATCAAATGCTAAAATTTATTCACGACTTGATTTGACAACGGCCTACTATCAAATGCCAATGGACGAACAATCAAAGCATAAAACAGCCTTTATTACTCATGATAATTTATATCAATTCAAGAGAATGCCTTATGGTTTAAACAATGCTTGTCAAAGTTTTCAGTCTTTAATGACACAAGTTTTAAGAGGTTTAACATGGAAACATTGTTTAGTGTACGTTGACGATGTTATTATTTGGTCTAAGGATTTTGAATCTCATTTACAACATTTAGATTTGATTTTCAAAGGTTAAAACAGGCAAATTTAAAATTAAGACCTAACAAATGTGATTTTGCCCAATCAGAAATTCTTTATTTAGGACACATCATTTCTAAAGAAGGTATTAAAGTCGACACTTCTAAAACAAAAGCAGTTGAAACTTTTCCTATTCCAAACAATCAACATGATGTCCGCAGTTTTTAGGTTTATGCAATTATTATAGGAAGTTTGTTAAGGGTTATGCCAAAATTGCATCACCTCTGAATAGACTTCTTACTAAAGATACTCCTTTTAAATGGACCACAGATTGTCAAAACGCTTTTGATACATTAAAGAATGCTTTAACATCAACTCCAGTCTTAAATTTCCCAAATTTCAATAAACCATTTATTGTATCTTGTGACGCTTCTGGTTCCGCAATAGGTTATATTTTATCACAAGTGGAGATGATGAAAAGAACATGTCATTGGTTACGGTGGTAGAGCTTTAACGCCGGCAGAAAAAAATTACACGGTTACAGAACAAGAAATGTTAGCACTAGTATCAGCAGTCGCGTATTTTCACGTGTATCTTGCTACTAACAAATTTACTATTTATACAGACCATAAAGCTTTGACATGGTTACAAACTATTAAACACACAAATTCAAGATTAATAAGGTGGGCGTTAAAACTACAAGAATACAAATTTGACGTTATACATCGTTTGGGATCGCGAAATCAACACTGTGATGCGCTTTCCAGACGCAATTATGAAAAACAGTCGGAACAAACCAAAGTTTTAACCGAAGTTACTTTCATTTATCCAGGAGAAACTTTAGAGCAAATTACTAATTCTGTAAAAGAAGTTCCAATCTTTTCCTTACAAGATATTTCATCTTTACAAAAACAATGCCCATATTTTGGACCAATAATCACCTTCTTACAAGACGGTACTTTACCAGATGATAAGAAAATAGCACAAGCTATATCTTATGAAACTAGTAAATATGAGCTTCTAAATGATACTTTGTATCATTTCTTTCAACCCCGAACGAAAACTAGAACATCAAAACATCAATTGATAAAACAAGTAGCAATTCCACAAACATTGCGCAATGATATTCTATTATCATTTCATGATCAAAAAGCGGGTGGTTCACATTTAGGTGTTCAAAGGACTTATAAAGCTATTAAACAAAGATATTTTTGGCCAAAAATGTATCAAAATGTTTATGATTATGTTACTAGTTGTCAAATTTGCCAAACTGTGAAAAAAGACCGTACTGCTAAAAAAGCACCTTTGAAAGCATTGCCAATGCAAGGACCTTTTGTTCGTCTTCACATGGATGTTTTAGGGATTACCAACTTCAAAAGATAAATACAAATATATTTTGTTAGTGACAGATTCTTTCTCGCATTGGTGTGAAAGATTTCCAATGAAAACTCAAGAAGCTGAAGAAATTGCAAATATTTTATATTCTGAAATTTTTACAAGATATGGAGCTTGTCGATATTTGGTATCTGATAGACATGCAAGTAATTTAAGCAAACTTGTCAATCTTTTATGCAAAATGTTTAATGTTACACAACATTTTACTGGTTCATATCATCCGCAAAGTAATGTAGCATGTGAAAGAACAAATTCTACTTTAGCTCAATCTTTAAGAGCGTATTGCTCTGAACAACAAACAAATTGGCCGCAAGTTTTACTGAGTATTATGATGGCATTTAGAATGAGTCCTTGTACTCAATCTACAGGTTTTCACCTTACTATATGATATTTGGAAGAGAAATGCCTTTACCAATAGATACAGCCTTAATTCCAGAAGAATTAATTACTCAATCTCCAGAAAATATATAGATCAATTAATCAATAGAGTTAAAATTATTCATGATCTTGCTAGAACAAATTTGGAAGACGCTCAACTTAAAAGCAAAACATATTATGATAAAGCTACTAAAATACCAAATTTTAAGGTAGGTGATCATGTTTTACTTAAGCAAGAAAAAGTACAAATAGGAAAGAAAAAGAAATTAGAACCTAAGTGGACTGGACCATTTTCTATACTTGAAAATCGACATGATTTAATTTACAAGCTACTTAATTTAAAACCCTTAGGCCAGTTAAATCATTCATTCATGCAAACAGACTTAAAGCTTATAAAGATCCAAATGATTTCAGGCCACCTCAAATCTTTTGAAAGATAACGAAGCTTTAAATAATGAGCCTGGTAATATAAATCAACCAAATCCTGATAATTTAAATGAAGATTTAAATCAAACAGAAAATCAAGAAAACAACTCTCAAAGTGATGCTGCAGAATCAACATCAAATCAAGGTCAAAACAAAAATGACGAATGGTATGAGGCTATTAAATTATTAAAATTGAAATGGATATCCGGAAAGAAATATTATTTAGTTCAATGGAAAGATAATTCAAACCCAACATGGGAACCGCAAGAAAATGTTAGTGAACCTTTAAAGATAGCATTTCATTCAGAAAAAGCGCAAAAGATTAAAAAGAAGACGTTAATAAATACTTAATTATTTCACAAAAGTGGCATGCAATTGACAATCACATTAATCCACTTGACTACCTATATCTAAATTGTCCTTTATTTAGACCACTGGAAAAATTTATCCCCAATCTTTTGATCACCAGAAATCAAATTAATTTTTTTTATATTGTAGGCATGTCAGGATTTGGATTTGTGACTTTGCCATTTTTGCTTTTTGCCTTACTTTTGTCAACGTCAAACGCAGATGAACAGAGAATAAATTATGGAATTATATTTCAAAATCAACCTAATATTGACTTCGCTACAGATTATTGGACACATATTTATGAAATCCCAATGTATTTGAACATACAACATAAGTTGGTCACTAAATGTCCAAAACAAGCAGGTCGCCAATGTCAATCGTATAACAAAATTGTCTCACAAGTAAATTATATGAAAGAATATATGAATGCACAAATTCAAGACACAAAGTCATTAATAGACAAATTGGTACCGAGACTAAATACCACTTTACTTGGCAAATCAAAGAGAGCGATAATCCCATTCGTAGGAAGCATTGTGGGGGGATTGTTCGGTTAAGTAACCGAAAAATCCATGAAAAAAATAGTTACCCATATAAATACCTTAACATCTGAAAACAATAAGATTTCAAATGCTTTAAAACAATATGGAGGTAGTTTAGCGTCTTTTGTTTCACAAACAGAAAAAAGACTTGACAATGCAATGCAAGGTATTGAAAAAAATTATCAGGCGTTATCCTTTTTAAATACCCTTATTCAGAGAGATTATAAAAACCTAGAAAACCATTATACAGACTATTTTCAAATTCTCACAGATCAAAATCAAGATGCTAATACTCTTCAGAATTATATAATGGATTTGAAAACAGCTGTTATTAATTTAGTAGAAGGAAAATTATCTCCTCTTCTTCTTAAACCGGAAGTAATTCAACAAACTGTATCGGATATTCAAAACATTTTAAATGCTAACTACACAGGATACAAAATTTTAACTTCAAATCCACATTATTATTATAATTACGCTAAATATATTGTTCTACAAAACAATACAAAATTGTATTTAGCTGTTCAATTTCCTTTAACAACTCATGGCAAACTATTTGAAGTATATAAAATAAAATCTTTTCCTGTTCAAATTACTACTAATACTTCCCATGCAACTCAACTTTTTGATGTACCTAAATATATGCTGATCACGCATGATCGTAAATTTTTCACAACTCTTACCCTTGAACAAATGAATATGTGTCAAGGTATAACTCCAAAACATTGTAATTTTAATCCTTTATTTCAATCATCCAATACTACAGAATGTGCTTTTCATATTTTCAATAATGACAAACAAAAAATTAAAAACTTTTGTGATTTCAAATTTTTGCCTAATTCCATTTCACCACATATTGAGCAAATATCAGACGATTCAGTTTTAATTTATCAATATGATAATTTACATTTAATGTGTAATGATAAAAACATAACGGTATCAGGTTGTTCCTTTTGTATTTTCAAAATCCCTTGTCACTGTATTTTACTTTCTAAAATTACACACTTTGCAACAAAATTATCACTTTGTGAAAATGGAACACATGATTTTACGAAACTCCATCCAGTCAATTTAGCAATTTTACAACACTTCTTTGATGATACAAAAATTGAAAACATCCTTGCTACCACGACTTTCACTGATCCAGTTTCTATTTCCTTACCAAATTTCACAATATACAAAATAAAATGAATCATATTTTTGCTAAAGATGAAAATATCACCTCAATTTAAAAAATTGGTCACAAGAGTCAAGACACAAAATACTATATATTCCACTTTAGCTGATTCTATGGTAGATGGACAAATTGATCTAAACTTCGAAAAATGGCCTACGACAAATGATATATTATCATTGGTTGCAATTATTATTACTTCACTAAACACAATTGTTCTTATCTGGTTATTTTATAAATTCAAAATTATCGCTGCTGCAATAGCTATATATCAACCTGTCCAAATATCAGCTACTACACTACCAAATTTTAAATTTGAACCTTCCACAACTCAAGCACCTACTACATGGATAAATGTATTAAATTCCAATATAACTTGGGATCATGCTGTTTTTACATTAGCTTTTATTTCCTTTTTAATGACTATTATTTTGGTAATTAAATCCTTCAAAAGAACAAATATGAATACTAAATTATGCTTAGAAATAACAACAGGTTTTGATTGTGTTTGTATTCCAATTTTTTCAATGCCTTTATGTCCAACTTACTGGGATGTTCAATATCCAAACATTATTGATAATTTAACTGTTGTAAATTACTTCAGGCCTAAATTACATTTCGTATCCAGATTTTACAGTTCGAAACAAAATACTTCCCAATCCATCTATGTACCTGAAATTATCGATCTGAACATTTTTCAAGCATGCACACTAAGGTCAATACTTAAACATCCTTTCTCTGTTTATATCATATTACTTCATCATAATATTAAATGTCCAATTGACAATGTTAATATGCTCGCGCCAAATATTGATACCTCAGGTCAAACAAACAAGCACAAGACTACTGTATATCCTTCTACCTTATACTAATATTTTCTTTTCTATTCCTCAGATTTTCCAGAACTAAAGGACATAAACACCTTTTCGCCGTCCCAAATCTGGTATAAATTAGTAAACAACCATGACGACATAGATTATTTAGAAGCCACTGACACTTTAATAGCTTACGGTTTCGACCCATTTGACTATTCAAGTCTTCAATCTTCCTGTTTAAATACTATTGTTAAAAATCAAGAATTAGATATTCCAAACGATTTACCCCCCTTTATTACTTTATATATCGACTATTTTGAAAAATTACAAAGATCATATCTTAGACAAATAAAGAGCTACTTTCGTTAAATATAGAAATTTTGTCAATTTATAAGGCCGAATTATATTTACCATTTATTCATCGTTTATTAAATTTAATTTTTTTTTACAATATTGCAAAACATTGAGCCATTCAAGATAAACTCCCCTTTATTATTAGATAATCCCCAAATCGCCTACAATAGATTCAAGTGCGCGTATAAACGCGAAAACTTGCACGAGCACAAATTAAATGTATGTAATAGCTCGCTGCCATTGTAATACATGTATAATTATACAAGAAATTTAATGTGGTATGACCCACTACCTCCATATATTGAGGAAAATTATGTCCCTTGTTTCATCATGAAAGGAAAATTGTTAACGTAAATAAAGTTAACTGGATCTTGATTTAATGACATTTACTTTACGATGATCATTGTTTCTAAATAGTCATTTAATCAAGTATCTCTATGTACATCTGTAAATATTTAAAGGCCTTTAGATCATCAATTTATGTTATTCATTATTATATATATATATAAATTTAATTGTACTATATATGTTTTACTTTTCATTGTGAATTTTATTGCATCATATATGAAAAAAAAAAAATATAATGTTTTATTATTGTGTGTTATTTCTTGGTGTTAGTAAATTTAGATTGGTGGAACAATCTCCTTTTCAAAGGAGAGCGATTATTGTAATAGAAAATGCAATTTATTTGATTTCATATGGTTTACTAATTAATACATGTAAAATCTGCTGTGAAAATATTTTATAAACAATTATTGTTTAACTGCTATATACTTTAGAAGCCAAACTTTCAGGTTCAATTTGGGAGTGTAAGAAACAGCAAATAAGTTTTCAGTTCAAGTAAACTTTACGTTAGTCAAATTGACTTTCTGATAGTACAAATATTACTTAATTCTTGCTTGATAAAGGTGGACAAATCGTGTCATAAACTATGGACAATGGTCAAGATGGTCAACTATATTTAGGCATTCTTATTTAGCTGAGTTAGAAATTACAGATTAAGAATAATAGATAAGGCTCACTATGACACGCAGAAATTAGTATATAAAGCAATCAAGCCGCTATAACATTAATAGCGAGTTTCTTGATATTTTAGGTGAGTCTCTTGGTTCTGAAAATAATTTAGATTTGAAATTATTTTTCTTTTAATTTTACTTTGGAAAAATAAAACAAGTTTATAAAAAAAAAACTAATATTTCAATTTAAAAGGTTTAATTTAATAGTAATTATTATTGTTATTGTATTATATTTAATTTGAATTATTTGTAGTATTTTATTATTGTTTTCAATTTATTTTAATTTTAAAATTTGTACTGTGAAATTAGATTATAATTATTGTGATGTTTTATGTATTAAATTAATAGCGAGTTTCTTGATATTTTAGTTTGGTTTTCTTTCCGTTGTTGTTTCCGGCCTCCTACCGTGAGCCTCCCTAGATTGTGCCAAAGGGCATTACAATTGTCGGGTTTACATACCATAATATATACACAAAATACAACACAATACTAAAATATCTACTCTTTTATTTTCAAAACAATTAGCTTTGCAATGCTGTATAAAGACTTCATTTTACTTTTCACTGCCTGCAATGTTAAAGTTTTTTTATGGTATATACGTAGATGGAACACGTATACCATTAGACAAAAACCAAGAGTCAATTTCATCAATGAATGTTTTGACCATCGCATAATTCCAAAATAATTCTTCAATTGTTTCTGTTTCTTCTTGACAAAAGTACAATTTGGATTGTCAGTGACATTAATTCTATTCAAAAATTTGTTTGTATCTAAACTATGCTGGTTTATTCTATATTGTAACCACTGCGGTTTGGTTTTTTTTTTTTTTTTGTTACTGTAAATGTAATTTGAAAATCAATCTGCATTCATTTTCATCTGAATTTAAAATTTGATTCCTTTTTCCTGACCCGTTGAAACTATATTATTTCTAATTAATGGTGAATACATGTCTTTAGTTCCTCTTGAGCTTTTCAAAATTATCTTGGCAAATGAAGGGAAAAACGGTGGGTAGTTTATAATTATCAAAAACATAGCGCTTTCCTGCATTCTTTACAGCAGAAATTATGCTGTTATATTTCATACCCTATCTTTTAATTTTTGCTTCTAACTGTTCCAAACTGAGACTTTTTCCAGCATTTGGTACAATGTCATTTATGAAAAATATACCTTTATTGGACCAGGTTTTATAAAATACAGGTTTATTTTCTATTTTATACAATTATTCATCCACAGTGGGCTTGACAAAAAAAATTCCACGTATAGTTTTCTTCTTTCGTCTCGTGAGGTTATTGCCGGGGTTTCAACAAAAGCTACGGTATAATTTACGAAACGCAGCAAAACTAACCAAAAATATATGAAATATCTATAAACAACTATCTACAGAAATCTCAAGAAAATAAAATTGATAATGGAAACGGGGAATGTGTTAAAGAGACAACAACCCGATCGAAGAGCAGACAACAGCCCAAGGCCACCAATGGGTCTTCAACACAGGAGAAAATCCGCACCCGGGGCGGGATTCAGCTGGCCTCTTAACAATAATGTATACTAGTTCAGTGAAAATGGATGTCACACTAAACTCCGAAACATATAAATGAACCAAAATTTAAAAAAAAAAACATACAAAGACCAAAGGATCTTGACTTGATGCAGGTGCAAAAATGCGGCGGGTTAAACATGTTTTGTGAGATCTCAACCTTACCCCTATACCTCTAGCCAAAAGTACATTTTAGTCTTTCATCTCTCATGTAACATCATGCGGAAAAAGAATACAACGACAGAAATCTCGACATTTACTTATCATGAAGCAAAGACTAAAATGTCTTGTAAGCATGTTTTCTGCTTCATTTAACAGATCACTTGTTCGTTAACACCTGGTTCTTGTGTGTTTAAGGAATCAATGAAAACCATGTCAATATTGAATTGTAATTACTCATCAAATATTGCAAGCTGTGCAGTACATGTCATTTTATTTTAAATAGTAACGTGTATATATAGCGCATCACGTGCATCGTCACTGTATTTTACGGAGCTTCTTAAGTGGCAAGCAAATATAAATATTTTAGTTTGCTGGAGATCTAATCTGGTGCGCATCAGTTTAAAAATTATGCGCTCAACTTTAAACTCTTGTCGACAAGTTTTAAACTCGTTGGCACGACATTTTAAAACTGTTGCACACGACTTTCAAAATTGTGCCCACGAATTTCGAACTGGTGTGCACGACTTTCAACTGGTGCGCACCACTTTCAACTGGTTTGTACGACTTTCAATCTGGTGTGCACGACTTTCTAACTCATGCGCACAATTTTCAAAAACTGGTTTGCACGACTTTCAAAATGATGCACATGACTTTAAACTCGTGCACACGATTTTTAAACTAGTGCGTGACATTCAAGTTCATGCGCACGATTTTTCAAAAACGAAAATATTTATATTTACATGGCGCATAAGTGGTCCTTTGAATTAATCCTTTATTTCTGTTTGTAAAATATTTCTTCTTAAAACTTAATGTTATGTTTTGATTATTAAAATGTATCTAGAAATGATCCACCAGTAAAATAGAAACTGCTTACATTTTCGAGTACCTGAGTGTATCCCATTTGTTGATGGGATTTGCTCAATCTATTTTTTTTTTTTTTTATTTTCGACCGTTGGTTGCAATTGTCTTTTCATCTTTTTGTTGGTTATGGTTGTCTATCTTTCGACAATTTATTATTTCCCTTTGTTATCTAGATATTTCCTTTATGTATAACAATTAACACACTATGGTGTACAACTAGTGCACATTCAATTTTCCTTACTTCATATCACAAGCTCACAATAATATTTGATAGGGATATTTAGAAATATGGTCGGTCATTTCTCCTATTCCACAATAACCCAATGCTAAAGAGTGGAGCACGTTTGGTTGTGTGGAATGTATTAATAGGCAGTCACGCACGTCGGAATGGAACCATTAATCCAATGCCTCGTTTAATGGGAATCCCAAGCATCTTGCCGTCAAGTGAACCCTGCAACAACTCTTTGAAGTATCGTAAGGTGGCCGATAGCAAGACAAAATTGGTCTTTATCCAACATATGTCCTCTGCTAATTTGGTCTCGTCCTAAATATGCATGTAATATTTGCCAATGGAAGTTATGCAAACAACAATCAATCAATCAATTACTTTTTTACAAGATTTATATATACATTTTAGGAGAGTGTGAAAGCAATTTCACCATTCATTATCTTTATCACGGCTTTATTACTGTTTCATACTTGTAAGTTAATAATAATTTCTTTCAATATTACAGTTGATTGCACGTAGAATGGCATACTTAAACTTCAACATGAAGTAAAAACAAACTGATTTTGCAATCGTTTCATTTCATTCACCAAGATGACGCACATGTTACATGTCATCAATGAAAAGAGTAAGCATATAAAAACTGATGCACATTTTATATCTTTATCAAATCTTACCAGTTTTCTACAATTTTGTTAGTAGGGTGCCCAGTGTCTAAAAAGTCCTCTAGTTAACGAGTTTAAGTTAACGGAATAACACACGGCTATTTTTTTTTTTTTTTTTTTTTTGCAAATTAGAGGAAGATCATTATATTTTACAATCATGATTGTCGTCGTAAGTTCCCGTGGTCATGATTTTCTAAATTTCGTGTTTTTACAGGGTACCCCATATACTGTAATGTACGGGGAATCTTTAACATGAAAAATTAAATTAATGCGCTATTTGTTGGTGTTTAAAGTAGTACGTATAATATAGTTTATATATTAAATATATCATATAACGAAAGCGGGAAGTATATAAGTGATTTTAGTATAAGTATTTCAGTATTTTAGTAAGAATAAAATTTTACCCGAAATTTACCACATTTTCATCGAAAGCAAAATTATTACGTGTATCATCACGATATTTTTTACACTGATTAAAGCAATCAGATACAGTGCATGTGTGTTCCAAATTTCATGTGTGAAACAAAATTCTTTTTGAAGAAATTAGCAATTAAAAACACAAATTAAGTCAACATTTTGGCATTGATTAAACACGGATTATATCGTGCCATTAATCGTTTTGGTCATTAATAAGGAAAGTGGTCACTCAATACTTTTCTCATTTTTGCTTATTGTGTGGTTGATTTATTTGTTTTGAATAGCCAGCTAACTTTGAAGATTCTTGCTTTCTTCGGAGGAATATGTTTTGTGTCTGTGTTTCAAAACTTTAAACTTTTTTGTTGAATAGATATTTTGTTATAATTGTAGTATAAGAATCAAATCGGTCGGTTTCGTTTAAAATCCAGAATATGGCACATCAAATCTATGTTATGGTCTTGCGTGATGTTTTCGATCTAAATCTCCCTCGATGTGAACGACAACAAAAATGTACCACCGTTCGTGCTATAAATTATACAACAGCAGACATAACTGCAGTAATATAAAAGCTGAATTGGCAATAGATTTGTCCAAGCAAATCACTGAAGCCAATGACCTATATGTGCCAAGCATGCATGTTCAATCTATTTCCCATGTTTCAAATTGGAATGTTTGGGGTTTTTTTCTGTGAAAATAATACAATTAAAAAAAGATCGGTAGTTTAAAATTATATGATCAGCTATAAAAGGCCCCTACAAGACAAATTGTGAAACAATCCAAACGAAAAAGCTAACGTTCTCATTTATGACACAAAAAAAAAAAAACAACAGATACAACAGACAGCGACCAACTACAACCACTGAATTGCAGGCTCCATGGTATAACAACACAACATAAGAACAGCAGCAGGAAATTTGTTTCACTTTTGTACACATTTATATCCTCAACTATCCTGCATTTCATGTTGCAGAGTATTCATTTTCATCCTGTCTTGTGTAAAGTCATTTATTTTCAGTTTATACCAGGCCAAGTTATTCATTTTCAAAATCCTCCTCACCTCCCCCTTCCAAAATCAAATGGTCGTCACCTTACTGGAAGCTAATGAAAGGACGTCATCAATAGTGACTAGTCTGAGTAAAATATTATCATAAATATCATTTCCGTAAAAACTAGGATTCTACTGGTACAGAATGTTTTACTAACTGACTGAATTATGTCGAAAGTCTTAGAGAAAAGGATTATACATTCTTTATATGCCTGTCCCAAGTCAGGATCGAGCCGGTATTTGAGTGGTTGTCGTTGGTTCATTTCTGTCATATTTGTTGGTAAATTTGTTTTTTTTATAAATTAGGCTGTTAGTTTTCTCAGATGAATTTTTCAATTTTTTCATATCGGGGCCTTTTATAGCCGACTATACGGTATGGGATTTTGTTCATTCTTGAAGGCCGTACAATTGCCTATAATTGCTTACTTCCACATTTCCTTATTTTATATTGTACAACATGTATTACATAAGATTAACATTATCAATGTTCGACGTAAATGAGGTAAGGTCAGATGATCTCACAAAACATGTATAGTTTTTAGCAGTCACCAAACCAGAAAATGAGGTCAGACAATGATTATATGACAGACGGAAACTTCGTAACACAATGGATCTGTATACAAAGTATGAATCATCCAATTCCTCTATCCTCTGAAATATAAAGAAGCCACCATCAGATACTATTCTGTATGCATCGCATTCTGCGACTTGAGTCGGTGGGCTTTCAACAACAGTAGACAATGAAACTGAACAGTAGACAATGAAACTTAATAGCTACTACTAGCCTCGGCAATTTTTCTATGTTGTTTCAATCTGATTAAAACTCTGATCTATATTAACTCGCGTGTTCGTATATATAAGCTCATATGAGGACAACGAAATCAGAAATCTATATTTTGATTATATTGATGTTGTTTACAAGTGTTTGTAAAATACATCGATGCTGTACATAACCCTCTTTTCGTATATATAAGCTTATACGAGGATAACGAAATCAGAGATCTATATTTTAATTAGATTGATGTTGTTTACAAGTGTTTGTAAAATACATCGATGCTGTACATAACCCTCTTTTGTAGATAATCTTTAACTTCATGTCAATTGTAGGCCAATTTATGCTCAATAAGTCATATACAGTACACTTGATATAAGTGTGTAAGATGGAGTGATTAACCTGTTTCTAATTGTCATTTTGTTTTCATAACTTTAACAGAAACCCTCCCCTTTTCATCGTTTGCAGTTTTTCTTATTTCTATAAAGCAAAGATATACTCAGACCTGCTAATTCAATCCATTCTGCGTTAATATTACACCATTTTTCTAACTAAGTACAATTTGATGTGCTTCCTCACTCACCAAACGAAAATTGAATTTTACCCAGAAAACCATTACGAACACCTTCTATCAAAAGACGGAAAAATAACATTTTGGGAGGGCAACTTATAAATGTTAATATCTAAAAAACATCTCTAGAGATCACTTGTATCGAATCTTATGTAAAATTCCGAATTTGGAAATTTTAATAGGTCAAGGTCACTGTTATTTAACAGCTGAATGAAAATTGTAAATGTGCACCCTATAAGTACAAATGTCAATCTCGAACCATATTTGGCAACAGAAACATCAAATTAGTCCTAAATATAGAAACTATAGTTATAATACTTTGAATTATTCGAATTTATTTTGCTATAAACGCATATATGTAGGGGCGGCTAGCTATCTAAACGTGACTCTGCTTTTTCCTTGAAATTTTAACTTTGACCTTTGACCTAAATTTAAGAAAATTGTGACCACTGTAGACAACGACGACATCAATATTTCGATGAGGCTTGTTCTCTTCTTTCCAATGATATAAAATACAGCCGTGTGTTATTCCGTTAACCCAAATCGATCAAATTCGTTGACTGGGCACCCTACTATTCCTCTAAAAATCAGGCGTGGATCCAGAATTTGTTGAGACCTCATTTGAAATAGAGGACGTTATTTTGACACAAAATGTAACATGACGATATTTGACCTCATGGTTTTCATTATAATGGCTTATTTCTAAACAGATCACATACTTATTAACACCAGAAGATATCTAAAACCGCAATTTTGACCAAATTGACAAATTTTTTGTATTTATTCTTTAATAAATAAGCAGAACAACAGCTTATTTTCTAAGGGAAGATACATGTACATAATGTTTGTAGACAAAGTGATTGATATTCAAATTGAAAGTATTAAACAGAATACATTTGATATAATTTTCGCTGTTGTTAATCAAAGAAGTACACAAAATGTTCATCGTTAAAAATATTCATTTTTGCGGAATTTATTGTTGAATACAATTTATCATCGTTTACGGGTAATTGGTTGCTCGCATTAACTTGTTATTTTCTCTTGCAAACAATGTACCGGTATTATAACATGATAATATAATATAATATACAGTATTAAAATTGACATTTTCATGCAAATTGTCTAACGCGTCATTGTATATGAATGAACTTTAACTTTATATGATCCATATTCATAGAAATGACAATTAACAGTTAACTGTATGTTGTAGTTACTGTTAGAACCTTCGATGAACTGACAGCTCAACAGTATCTTTACATAGTATAATGGAACACCACCCTTTAAACCGCCAAAGGACTTCACGTACATATATAAAATTGAGAATATATATGGGAATGTGTCAAAGAGACAACAATCCGACCAAAGAGCAGAAAACAGCCACAGGCCAACAATGGGTCTTCAATCATCGAGAAAATCCTGCATCCAGAGGCGTGCTTCAGCTAGCCCTTAACAAAAATGTGTACTAGTTCAGTAGAAATGGCAGTCACACTAAACTCCAAAACATATAAATGAACTAAAATCAAAACAACATACAAAAAAGCATACCCGTTTGAATGGTTTTACACTATAATTTTTGGGGGCCCTTTATAGCTTACTGTTCGGTGTGAGCCAAGGCTCCGTGTTGAAAACCGTACTTTGACCTATAATGGTTTACTTTTATAAATTTTGATTTGGATGGAGAGTTGTCTCATTGGCACTCATACCACATCTTCTAATATCTAATAACCCATATATCTGAATTCGAAATAACAAGAATTATAACTAGTTTTAAAACTGATCTCACAAGTTTTGGACATATGAATAGTAAAACTATATTAAACACAGGGAAAATCATCAAATTCAAATTCAGACGAAAAAAAATATATATATATTTCAAAAGATGAAAAGAAACCAATCATGAACTGTTATGATTTGACAAAATCCTAAATGCCATGAAAATTATGTCAAATTCACGATCATGTGTACTAGATAGTGAGTCGTTATAATCTAAACTACATAACTGATATAGGATCCGAAGGATTTATTTATGAAAACCAATTCAGTCTATGTGATGGGAATTAACATGAGTATAAGCCATCTTCAATAGCATACAATTTCAACATTCGGTCACCATCATACTGTTCGAGATTGAAAATACAACCTTAATATTCGATATAAAAACGATTTGAAGTCACAACTTCGTGCA
>JAASAO010000554.1:0-20608 GCA_017311375.1 Mytilus coruscus | reverse complement strand
GCAGACCGTTTGAATTTGGGCAGTGAGTCATTTACCGTTCTAAGTTATACCCCTTTTAACTTGGAAAATTGCAAAGCTTGAGCGGTGGCATTCATGTCCTCAGACACATTTTCTTTTATTTATTTAATGTTTTTGGTTGGGTGTTCTTTGGGTTTTGCTTGCTTTTGTTTATTTTATCACTAATTAAAAATACCTACAAATAAGCAAAACACAACTTTGGTTGACCTTAGTCTAACCCACAAGAGTATTATTTTCTGTTGTTATTTGTTCATATTGCATGTAATAAATGCTATAAATGCATGAATATATATTTTCAGAATGACCAACCTGAACCAGAGCCAGGTCTTGACCCCCAAGGGTCAGAGGCAGCTAGAAGATTATGGCAGACTACAATGGATACACCATGTACCTTCACCATAGAAATGCAGAACATTGTTCCTTTTGGTATAAATTGCATAACTTAGCCAAAAATCTGTAATAGATATAGTAGTAATCCTTGATATTTTCACCATATATATCCTTTATTTAGTGCTTTTGTCATGTCACAAATGCATTAAATATGGAAGAAAATACATACTTTAATGTTATTTGAGAAATTTTGCATTGTTGTTTTTCTGATTGACAGTATTGTATTTAAAAAAACTGAAGTATAATTACTCTAGACTATGAGAAATTTATAAAGGAAGTGATTAGGTTTGTTTATTTTATAAAATAAAATACTGTAAATTCAGAGATTATTTTGTGCATTTTTATTGAAATTTTTGAAGAATGGACAAAATTTAATTTAAGTTTAATTATTGCCATTTCAGGAAAGGAAATCTTCATAGTTCTTATTATTGCGATTTTCACCCAGTCGAATTATTCGCATTAATAAAAAAACTTACAATCATTTCTGAATTTACAGTATTAAAATTGTAAATTTGATCTCATAATTCATTTGATATTCATTTAAGAGATTTTGATGATAAATAGATGCTTTTTCAAGTCATCTTTATTACCCTACTTTGAAGTCTATTGGCATAGAGCATACTAAAGTTGATGACAATCATCTTGAGACAGACTGGTTTCAAAATTTTTGTTTCTTTCAAATGTTTTAGACAAGCAACCAACTTAACCACAAGTACACAAAATAAAAAATTATTTCAATTTTATTATTATTTGAGTCTTTTGTGTCAGATAATTTTCAGAGCATTTGTATCTGGTATATATCGTCAGTAATGAGAAACAAACTTTTGTAAAACAATATTCCTTGTTATCTATTCATAACAATTGCTTTGTTATATTGCAGTTGAGTGTAAAGCCAGATTTACTGTTGATAGTGTGTCTGCAGATAAAGAAATAGAATTGGATGTGTTCCTCAGGTATCTAGGATAATTATTATGGATGCTAAAATTGACTTTTTTCTTAAAGTCACAAATCACAAAGAAATGACAGACAAAAGCTTAATTTTGCAACGAGTTGAAATTTTCCTAAACCAAATATCATAACTGCACTGAAAGCTGTGATCAGACCTTAAAAAAACAACAAAATTTCTTTTTAATGGATTAAATCGACAAATAAATTTCATGAATGATATAAATTGAAAGAAACTAACAAAATATGAATGAAATACATACATGTAGATCGGTTTTCATTTCTGGCTTGAAAATGTCATTTATTTGTTATACTGAGTATTATAATTGTAAAATTTTAATACTTTTAAAGACACAATTCTATTTTTATTCCTAAAATGAAGCTCAATTTGTATTTCAGAGCAAACTGTCAATTTCCAGTAAGATTTTCAAAGTTGTCTGTTTTCTTCAGTAACCAGGTAGGTAGATGTATGATTGTTATATCATAGATAAAAGTTAATTTAGGTATTATGATAAATAAGAAACTTATTGATGACCAGGATATTTTGGCTTTCTTTTATTGGTATCTGATTATACCCACTAATATAAATTCTTCTTATTCAAGGAAGACTGGATGATCATTATTCTCTCCTTTTAATAATTAAATTATCACATGAAAATTATTTGAAATTACCCATACCCTTCTCTTTATTCCTGCCACAAATGTCCTGTTTCTCAGCAATGGTATAATATGCCACCAATCTCAGTTTTAAACTCAAGTTGTCAGGTTTATTTTATGCCCCATTTATGGGCATTATGTGTTCGGTCTGTGCGTCCATTCGTTTGTCCTTTTGTCCGTCCGTCCATCTGTCCCTTCAGGTTAAAGTTTTTGGTCAAGGTATTTTTGATGAAGTTGAAGTCCAATCAACTTGAAACTTAGTACACATGTTCCTTATGATATGATCTTTCTAATTTTAATGCCAAATTAGAGTTTTGACCTCAATTTCACAGTCCACTGAGCATAGAAAATGATAGTGCGAGTGGGGCATCCGTGTGCCATGGACACATTCTTGTTTATATAGATTTGATGTAAAATACCAGTTTAAATAAATGTAAAAGCAAACATTATAAAATGGACACAAACATTATTAAATGTACAGAGTCCTTTGGTGACCTATTTCAAGGTAAAATAGTTGTCCATTTGCAAAAGTGCCATCTAGCAGTTCAAATTTTCTATCTCTTTTCAGATCTTATCTATTAAATTTATATTTTTATTTTCTTCTCATCCTGTCAGAATTCAGTATAAAGTCAACAAATTTTCATGGATACTTTATTTCGCCTTTAGCCCTTTCTTGCTGACTTTAACATCAATTTACTTTTCACAATTTTCTTATTTTCTTGATAAATTTATATAATGGAAGATACAAGTTTTACATATTGACAACTATTTATATTTGCTTTATTTTTCTATTCCTCAAAAATCGCTTATGAAAATTAGTAGGTTTACAGTTATTATGGAATATTGACAAATAACAATCATTTAATATTTACAGATATACAACCAGTACTGTATTGTTGTTGATGGCCATGGTGTATCAGCTGCTTCAGAGTCAGAGGGCACAGAGGCTGATCTATATTTAGTACCAGGAAAACCCAAATCTTACAAATTTAGTTTTCTACCTGTGAAAGATGATGTTGATACACAGCTTGAGGTAATTAGTGTTTTATATACAAGTTGTAAATACAGTTGAATCTTTAAATCTCAAACTCTGTTATCTCAAATTTCTTTGTATCTCAAATTTCTTTGTATCTCAAACTCTGTTATTTTAAAATTTCTTTGTATCTCAAACTCTATTATCTCAAAGTTCTTTGTATCTCAAACTCTTTTATCTCAAAATTCTTTTTATCTCAAATTCTTTATATTTCAAAATCTATTATTTAAGAAAAACTGCTTGCCATGTTCAAATTCAAACTTTTTTTAATGATATACTGTGGATTCATCCATTTTCGTGAGTACCAATTTTTGTGGATTGAGAAGAAATGGTGTTTGTGCATATTTGATATTGTGGTTTTGTCAATCTCAGCATACAAGTATATTCTACTTTGTTGAATATTTGATATCATGGTTTACATATATCATGGAAATACCATAATAGAGTACCCACCAATATTAATGAGTCTACAGTACTCTTACTTTTATAACTTAGACATTATTAATTTTGAATTAACCTTTAAACTTAACTTGTGTCCTTGTCAGATATTCATAATTGAATTTAAGATTGATTTTAGAACTAGGATGTAACTCTTCATTTTAGATAACAGCAGTTGTTTTAGAGTTTGGTTTAGAAACAGGAAGTTTAGGGAAGTTGAAGTGGATTGGTGGGGTGGTGATGCTGTCACACCCTTACAGACAGCTTTGTCTATTTTACCAAAACATATCAACAGAGAGGTCCATTGGAGTGGGATAATATTGATGTTAAATCTGCCATCAAGTAAGTAAGGCTTAGCATGAAGGATAAACTCATTCTCAGACAGTGCTGTGTAGTGCAGAAAAAGAAGATAATGGTTGATTGCAAAGAAGAATGCTAAATTATAAAAGAGAATATTACATTTCTCTCCTAGTGGACTGTTCATCTAAAATCAATTTTGAACAGGTTTGATTTGGGTGCTGTTCTTCTGTGTCAAACTGATTGCCTAGGTGCCATAATAATATCTTTGGAAAATATGAGATGTCTTTCTGTGGACTGTTACATTTGAGATAGCAGTGTTCTCCCAGAAATTATTTAAGGTGCAAAATTTCAAGGGTGCGTTACTCTTTTTAGAGTGAACTATTGTGACCTGAAGCAATCAGTCATCATGATATACAATATGAATTATAATGCTTTATGACATGTGTTTAATAATGCACAGCATTAATAAATAATAAGAATATATATATGAAAAAATTTATTTTAAACACAAAAAGCATTTATATCACAGTCAATTAAATAAATCAAAATGTATATTATATATAGTTCCAAGAAAAATCCTCCTGTTCTTCTGGACCTTCCAGTGCTGAACAGCTTCAAAAATATTTATCCTTGTACCCACTGTTCCATAGTAACAAGACAGTTTGTAATTTTGTTGGTCAGCCTGTTCCTCAGCTCTGTCTTTATCCTCTTTCTTATTTGCAAAGAACATATTGATTCAGCATTAAACTTGAATATGTTTAAGATATTTGGTATACAACTTTTAAAACAAAAATATTGTAATGAACAGCTGACCAGTTTCCGTAGTTTGACATTACGCTTCACGCTTCCGTGTGTATAATTGTCAAAACGTTTCTTTGGCAGTAGATATCAACGAAACTTAACAAATTCGTCAAAGTTAAGACCAGTGACATTATACAGAGCGATTCTGTAGTCACATATATTTTCCGATGGATGGATTATTGTTTGATGTTCAGTAATTATTTTATTTCTAAAACATGACAGTTGAGAGACAAATTTTACTTGCAAGCACCATTTTCACTTTCTAATAAAAGAAATCACTCCTCGTTATTTTAATAAAACTTTATTTTACTTTTTGATGTACAAATACTCTCATTCATAAATTTCATCATAAATATCTTTAGTAAAGTGTATTCAAATTTATCACGTGTATTCATTACGTTCATTTGTCGTGTTTAAATAGATTATTCTTATCGACCAATGAAAAAATTTGTTACTTAAATTATCAAGTAATCACACACAGGCGATACGTAAATACAATGTATTAGCGATCTATTTCTTCAATTTTTGCTCTGAAGTTTTTAAAACATTTATTTTCTACCAAAATATCTATCTTCTTGATGATCATTTAAGCTATAACCTGATTACATGGTCTGATAAGGCTGGCACAGGTAAAGCAGAGACTTTTGATAATTATCAGTTATTGCATAACATTGACCGACCTCTCAGCGGTGATCAGCAATTTGACAATTTTAACCAACATTTATAATTAAAATGTGAAAATTAAAGACCCTACATCAACTGTCAAGATGAAGAACAGGAATAAAAGCCCTGTTCATTGATAATTTTCTATGTTTTCTATGTATTGTGTGCGATTTTGTCCCATGTACATTTACTCCATATCCTTTCATTTTCTATGGGGATCAAGTATTAAGGAACAGCGGCCAATTAAGGCGCTGCGGGATCAACAAAAATATTTTGAAGGCCCTGCGATCCCATGCAGCGTCATATCGGCCTGGGAGAACACTGGATAGCATATTACAAATATGACTTAATATTATGTAGAGCACATCATGGTAAATATTTTTCTCTTATACTTACTCGATTTATACATTTCCCAACCTGTTGATTATTTATTTAGAATCAATATGTGATTTGATTGACCTCAGTTCTTTCAATACTTCTCCACTCTTGACAGTTTGATTTTAAATATTTAAAAACTCGGCAAGCCTTGCATTTTAAATATGAAAATTTAACTGTCTTGAGTGAAAAATATTTTATAACACTCAATGCAGTGTTAGAATCTATATGTATATCACATTTACATATTTGGTGCTGGACTTCAATCAGTTGATTTATGTTTACAGTACAATGAATATTAGATAAAAGCCTTCATCTTGAATAAAGAAAGTTTAATAATAAATATTTATAAGAATTTCACTGTTTATTTACCAATTGGAATTAACTGTTTATGTAATAACTTGTTTTAATTTGCAGAGTGACCCACAGACCAGCAAATGTAAACTTTACATTACACCATGAGCCACCATGTCTACTGAATGAGTTCTACCAACTGGTAATAGATGTAGAAAATAAAGAATCACTGGATATTATGGATGTCAGGTTAGATTTCTCATGTATACTTTATTAGAAAATAAATGCTGAATGTCATTGGGATTTAAGATAAACTTTTAAAAATATTACAAGAAAAATTCTGTTTTAAATTTAAAACTGGTACCCATGCATGCAGTTCATGATGGCTTACAATTGTAATTGCATAGAGCTATTTTAGAATTGTCAGGTTATGTTTTAGCCTTAAAGAAAAAAAAAAATTTTTTTGCTCATAATTGTTTAAAAAACAACAATGCATGTCTGGATGATTACACGTTGTACAGTTTTTCTTCAGTTTTACTTCTTATACTGAACTGAATCAATGTAGATGTAGGGTATATCAATGAGGGTGTAACCAAAAAAAATAAAATTAAACAAATTTTTTTTATATAGTCAACATTACAGCTGGTGATAACTCATAAAGTTTAGTGAAAACACTTCTTTTCATTTTCGCTGTGTTATAGCTTTTTTTGTGCTGAGGTGGTGTAAAGCATCAGAAATCAATCTTTTCATTTATACTATATTTGTAAAAGAACTTCTTATTTTCAGCAACAGTCGATTTTAAAATTTTGTCCCATCTTGAGGTTCCTAAATTTTGATAGTTTTACCTTATTTGCATGAATTTTAATCATTTGCAGGTTAACTTTTGGTTTAAAGACCAGAGCCAGAATCGTCAACTGAACAAACAGGTACATGTATATAGTTAGCAAAAATTTATAAAGAGTAATTTACATGAAAATAGATTTCCCAAAATTTTCTTTGAGGATTTGGAAATAATCCTTTTCAGTCATCCATGTCCAAAATTAGTTCAAATGAAATAGAACTCTGAATGTTCACATTACAAGTATTTATGTGAGCTTATATTTTTATTTCTTGGGCAGATTAATGCAAGTTTTGCTAAGATTTTTACACCAAATTAGATATTGAAGCAATTAAGAAATTCTTGGGATATTACTTAACATACATAGATCTCTCTCATTCTGTTAGTATTTTTGTCCCCTACGTAGCATTGCGGGGACATGGAAATACCGGGCATCTGTGTGTCCGTCCTTGTGTCTGTCTGTCCGTCTGTCTGGTCTTGTTAGCGCTCTCACAGGTACAATTCTTGCCAGATTTTTATAAAAGTTTTATAATGGTGGCCGATCGACTTTAAAAGAGTTATGCCCCTTGGAAATATTAAATATATGGAAAATGGCCTTGTTAGCGCTCTCACTGGTACAATTCTTGCCAGATTTTTATAAAACTTATACTATAGGTTAATATCAGCAATATCTTGGACAAGTTCTATAATGGTGGCGATCGACTTTTTTAAAAGAGTCAGGGTTCACCACAGAATGAAAATCAAGGGTGGGGAGAAAGTTCATCAAATCGGAGACTTTGTGTTGCGTTGTTGAATCGATTCCTTGTGCATGAATTATTAATTGTAAGCCTTACATGTATTTGTCATATATATAGCTAATTTGGTAAGGGGTCTCACACAGATTTTGTAGTTGGTCTTATTAGTGGTCACCACACTTGTAGGAACATATTAAACAGGAGAGTAAACACCTGATGTGGCTTCCCAGATTGCAGGAATATTATGAAATTTTTATCTTAATTGTCTTATGAAAAACAAGGTAAAAGGTCTTAAAAGATACAGAAATTAATAATAAAAAAATATTCAGTCACAGAATTTCAGTCATTTCAACCAAGTTAAGCCTATCTAGCAGTTTATAAAATCATATGTGTTATGTAGAATTTTATAAATTTAGTCCCTCTTTTCCAATACAATTATGTAAAGGAATTATATATCATACCAGTTTTACTCTTTTCTTACTTTAAAGAGTTTTAAGATAAGGAAACTCCTATCCCAGATCTAACTGTCTAAAAATAACCAGATGATGATGGGAGTTTTAACGACCTTGACTGGCTACAAATAACCAGACAATGTTTGTCTGTCATTTAGGTTTTCCCAGTATTTTCCATAAAAGAGATCATGTGACATTGTTGTCAATAAAAGGACCATGTGGTCAGGGACTTCATTTGTTTTCTGGATTACTGCTTTTATAAATCTAGTTAGGATATACACATTCCATTTAAGGTATAGTCAAACATATGCATTTATAAAATAACTGTAGTTTGTTAACAAGTTTAACTTTTCAAATTAAAGAAACTGGGTCATGATCGTTCATTGGTTGTAACCTTGTTCAACCACGCGAGACCATGTAAATAATATAATCAGCTGTCAGTGTACATCCCTTGAGGCAATTAACAATAATTAGACTTCTTAATTGCCACTGACATGATAATTGGATTAGGATATCTGAAATTTAACTTCTATCTATTGAATTTTCAAGTGTGGCGGACAATAAAATAAGCGTGTCGCTGGGAATTTTAACGTGGCGCTAGAAATTTTAGCGTGGCGCACCGCCATGCTTAAACAGGTTGTGGTGATCCCTGAGAGTTATGCCCCTTGGAAATATAAAATATATGCAACGCAGGGGACATTGGAACTCTGTTCTTTTATCATACTAGAATCTGTATTTTGCTAAATATTCTGTTTTACATATACTAAAGGTGTAGTTATTATTATGATTTTCATTTGCATAAATCTCTCACATATTTATGGATTGTTTAACTTTTTGTAAAATTTTGCAGAGATGGCACATGGTTTTTCCAGTTAACTACTATTTTTTTATCTCTGAAAAGGTTCATTTGTGACATTCTGCTGAAATTTTACATTATCAATGTTTAGAAAACCCGACAATCTATACACACTGTTAATTGATCCAAGATTTACTGTTAGTAGGGCATTAAGTAAATTTTGCTGGTGTGAAACAAAAGGCATTTTGGTCCTAAGTCAAAAGATAGCAATCCAACAACATCAATAACCTGCAATTATTACTGTTACATTTAGAAACATGATACTGCTTTAATTTTGACAGCTCATATAAGTATGGACAAGGCAGAGTATGATGGTAACGTGGAATGTCAGAGAATGGCAGCTAATATAGGTGTTGTACAGGCAGGTAAAATGGTAAGTTAAATAAAAATTCTCCATTAACCTTACCTGATTGGGGGGGTTCTCAACATACAAATTTGGGTATAGATGTCAGGCTGGGTTTTATAAAACGCCCCCCATTCATATATTAATTCTTGCTAAAATCCCTACCCATTCATATATTTCATAAAAAATCACAACCCATTTATATATATTTCCCAGCTATTATGACATCTTATTACATGTTAACCATATGGGATCATTCATATAAATAGATAAAATGACCAGAACATTAGTTTTTACTAGATAAACATTTATGACCCATTTGCATTAATTTCTACCCACTGTTGGAGTGCCTCTTGAAATTGCACACCATTGATATATTGGACATTCCAAAAATGTAACCCATACCAGCAGCACGTCTTTTAATTATGCCCCCGCCAAAGCGGAGGGGGCATTAAGTTTTACCCTTGTCCGTCCATACGTCCCAAAATTGGTTTCCGTTCTCTAACTAAAGTTTGCCTCAACCAAATGTTATGAAACTTATACACAATGCTTATAAGCACAAAACACAGATTCAAGTTTGAATTTTGGTGGCTTCACTTTAACCGTTCTAGAGTTATGTCCCTTTATAAATGGAAAAATTGCAAAATTTTTCATTTCTGTTCTCTAACTTAAGTTTGCCTCATCCAAATGTTATGATACTTCTACACAATGCTTATTACCATAATACACAGATCAAGTTTGAATTTTGATGGTTTCACTTTTACTGTTCTAGAGTTATGCCCTTTACCAATGGAAAACTTGCTAAATTTTCTTTTTTTCTAAAAATATCAATGTCATTATTCAAATAATTTTAAAATTGGAGTTATCTTCCTTGTCCACATGATTATAGTTGAATTAACTACAATCAATGCTTTATACAATGCAATGGTTAATTTTGCCTTCCACTGATAAATCACAGATCAAGTTGAATTTGGGTAGTGTCACTTTAACCATTATTGAGTTATGCCCTTTATAAATCGAAAAATTGCAAAATTTTTAGTTTCCATTCTGTAACTTAAGTTTGCCCAAACCAAACATTATAAAACCTATACACAATACTCATTACCATAAAACTAAGATCAAGTACAAATTTTTGTTTCCGTTCTCTAACTTTAGTGTGTCTCAACCAAATGTTATGAAACTTATACACAATGCTTATTAGTACATAATACAGTTTAAGTACGAAATTCAATGGCGTCACTTTAACCATTCTTGAGTTATGCCTTTATAAACATAAAAATTGTTAAATTTTTCTTTTCTGTTCTCTAACTTTAGTTTGTCTCAACCAAATGTCATAAAACTTATACACAATGCTTATTACCACAAAACTCAGATCAAGATCAAATTTGGGTAGTGTCACTTTTACCGTTCTTCGGTTATGTCCCTTTATAACAATATGTTATGCAAGCGGGGGCATCATCTGTGTTCACATGTGGACACAATCCACATTTATTCCTTTATATAAGAAGAGACCCACCATGTGACCTGCTTATCAGAATTTAAATTATTTCAAGAAGAAATTCAAATAGGAAAACACAGAATTAGAATTGGTTGCTCGCAGTAACTTTATATATTTTTTTCAAAATTCTATTGTTTGATTAATAAGTTAGGTAATAAGTGTAGCATCATATGCATGATATGTGTACAAAAATGATAAAATTTGTTGTATCTGCAAGCACCTTTGATACTGAAACATCATAAATCTTACCTTTAATATCATGAAATCCTAACTATGAAAACCACCAAAACTTTTCTTTTGTCCTAAACACATAACATCAATCTTTATAATCAGTGAAAACTACAGTAGAACTAGTTGAATAGGTTTTTTCCTATTATATAATTATACCAAGTAGGAGACAGAAAAACACAATTTCATCCAAAATAAAATATATCTTTGCTCTCTTTACTTAGATATTTATGATGATGCTTCAATTATATAAACCAAGGTTTTTTTATGCCCCACCTAGGGGCATTATGTTTTCAGTCTGTGCGTCGTTCGTTCGTCTGTCCTACTTCAGGTTAAAGTTTTTGGTCAAAGTAGTTTTGATGAAGTTGATGTCCAATCAACCTGAAACTTAGTACACATGTTCCTTATGATATGATCTTTCTTATTTTAATGGCAAATTAGAGTTTTGACCCCAATTTCACGGTCCACTGAACATAGAAAATGAAAGTCTTGTTACTGTATAGTTACAGTACTGGCTAAAACATTATCATTAGGGCTATTCCAGAAAAAATTGTATGGGGGTTGGAAGGCACTTCATATTAATAATATATGGGAAATGGGTACCAGAGCAATTTTTCACAATATAATGCACTCGATTCTCAATTACAATTGTCTGGGTGGTGGGTGCTGAAACAAACTGCCTTCCAACCCCAACCCCAACCCCCATACATTTTTACTGGAATAGCCCTTATTAAATCAATGTGATTGCTTTTTATTCTTTAAGTTTATGGTTGTTGTCCTTGCGCAATGCATTGTAGAGGACATAGAAATACCAGGCATCCATCTGTCCGTTCATCCATCTGTCCGTCCTCTCTTGTTAGCACTGTCACATGTACAATTTTTGCCAGATTTTTATAAAACTTATATCATAGATTTATATCTGCAATGTCTCGGACAAGTTTGAAAATCAGTGCCAATCAACTATTATTATGCCCCCGTCGTAGCGGAGGGAGCATTAAGTTTTACCCTTGTCCGTCTGTACGTCCCAAAGTTGGTTTCCGTTCTCTTACTTTAGTTTGCCTGAACCAAATGTTATGAAACTTATAAAAAATGCTTATTACCACAAAACACAGATAAAGTTTGAATTTTGTTGGCATCACTTTAACAGTTCTAGAGGAATGCCCCTATACAAATGGAAAAATTGCTGAATTTTTCGTTTCTGTTCTCTAACTTAAGTTTGCCTCAACCAAATGTTATAAAACTTTTACACAATGCTTATTATCACAAAACACAGATCAAGTTTGAGTTTTGGTTGCGTCACTTTAATCATTCTAGAGTTATGCCCTTTACATATGGAAAAATTGCTGAATTTTTGTTTCTGTTCTCTAACTTTAGTTTGCCTCAATTAAATGTTATGAAACTTATACACAATGCTTATTAACACAAAATACAGATCAATTTTGAATTTTGGTGGTGTCACTTAAAGCATTCTAGAGTTATGCCCTTTACAAATGGAAAAATTGCTGAATTTTTCGTTTCTGTTCTCTAACTTAAGTTTGCCTCAACCAAATTTAATGAAACTTATACACAATACTTATTACCACAAAACTCAGATCAAGTACAAATTTGGGTAGCGTCACGTTTACGTTCTTCAGTTATGTCCCTTTATAACTTTATATGATATGCAAGCGGGAGCATCATTTGTATTCCCATTTATTTAAAGAGTTATGCCTGTTGGAAACATTAATTATCTGGAAAATTGCATCGTTATCGCTCTCCTGTGTACAATTCTTGCTAGATATTTACGAAACTTATATTGTAGGTTTATATTAGCAATGTCACGGACGAGTTTGAAAATCAATACTGATCAACTATTTTTAAAAGAGTTATGCCCTTTGGAAACATTAATAATATGGAAAATTGCATGGTTAGCGCTCTCATGTGTTCAATTCTTGCCAGATTTTTATGACACTTATATTGTAGGTTTCTATCGGCAATGTCTTGAACAAAGTTTTAAAATCAGTGATGATCAAATACTTTTAAAAGATTTATTCCCTTTGAAATAAGAATTGTATGGAAATTTGCATTGTAAGTGCTCTCACATGTACAATTTTTGCCAGATTTTTATGAAATTCATATCAAAGGTATATAACAGACAATTTCTAAAATAAGTGCTGATTAAATATTTTTAATGAGTTTCCCTTAAGCTTGGAAATATGAAATATATCGGAAATTGCTCTCAAGTCTTCAATAATCTAGTAAGATAGTTTTGAAAAGTTTTTTAGTTATTGCACTTGGACTGAACAGATAAAATATGTGCAATAAGGGGGACATTGGAACTCTGCTTTTTGTTGAGCCTGCGACTTTTGTCGCAAAAGCGAGACATAGCGATCCTACATTATGTCGTGGCGAGTCCATATATTCACTCTGTGGTTAAAGTTTTGAAATTTAATAACTTTCTTAAACTATCCTGGATTTCTACCAAACTTGGACAGAAGCTTGTTTATGATCATAAGATAGTATCCAGAAGTAAATTTAAAATAAAATCCTGTTTTCCGTATTTTACTTATAAGTGGACTTAGTTTTTCTTGTTGTTAACATTACATTCACTCTGTGGTTAAAGTTTTAAAATTTTAATAACTTTCTTAAACTATCCTGGTTTGTACCAAACTTGGACAGAAGCTTGTTTATGCTCAAAAGCTAGTATCTAGAAGGAAATTTTGTAAAATATATTTCCTGTTTTCCATATATTACTTATAAATGGACTTAGTTTTTCTTGCTGTTAACATTACATACAGTCTGTAGTTAAAGTTTTAAAACATTTATTAGATTCATAAACCATTCTGGATTTTTACCCAAACTTGGACAGAAGCTTCTTACAATCAAGCGATAGTATCTATAAGAAAATTTTTAATAATTTTTCCCCATTTTGTTGAGCCTGTGACTAGCAGCAAAGTAGGCGAGACACTGGGTTCTGTGGAACCCTTACAATTTTTATTGTATTTACTTAATTCAATATATTAATCAGTTGATTTTACTGTAAATCAATTCAATTCAAATCAAATCTAAATAAGCGATTCTCTTCTTCATGCTCAATGTTCAATATATCATGTACTCATATTTCTTAAAACTTGCAAAAACTGCATTTAATTTGTATTTGCAAATAGCTTACATCTTTCAATGTATTATGAGTATAGTTTATATCTTAGATCATTCTTTGTACAAGATATTTTTGATGCTGAGAAAGTAAAATCCAATAAATGAGCATACACTACAGTCCAGGTGGACTTTGTCATTTCCACTCGCCCATGGTGGACAAACCAATTCTGTCCAATCTCTGTCCACGTCCGTTGTCCATTGTGGGCGTGGTGCCCACCCTAGGACGTGGACATCCGTGGGCTTAGTGTCCACCCTATTCCGAGGACAGCTGTGGGCATGGTGTCCACCCTATACCGAGGACAGCCGTGGACATACAATGCCCACGGTATACGGTGAAAAGGAGTGTGCACAATTCTGGATATAACTCGTGATTTTCGGATACGTTAGATGCTTTTTAAGGGGTTTATTCCAGTATAATCTTTTTGTATAGTAATTTGCAATATTTCATGCACTTTTCATCTTTGTAAGAGAAGTTTAAGGGTCATAACCTTTACCAGTTCACCGAATGAATCAAAATATGCCAACAGGTGTTAATAAAATTGACAAGTTTGTGGAATGTGGAAGGTTACCGAAGGAGATTTCGCTTAAAAACATTTATTTATTTTTTAATCATTAGAGAAACAGATTCTCACATAGTAGCTCATGGATTTTCTGAATTTATCTTGCCGAGATCGGACTTTAAAATTGAAAATTAAACTGTCGCAGACTTTTGTACCCACGTTACTTGCGTTTTTGACTGATAACCGGACGTATTTCGTATAATTACGTGGAAATTATAAAGTGCAAAATAACATTCCTTATCGCTTATATATTAATTTCATCAATAAATATTAATGAAAATAATTTTTAAGGAACAGTCATGTAGATAAGTGATGTGAAAATGTTTTGTCGTTACAAATATATCATCAATATTAAATCAAGAATACCAATAAGTTGTGTTAATGTTACGGAAGAATATCTCAAGAAGGTTTTCCAAAAATTGCGGGAAAATATGAATGGCTTCTCAAATCTACTTACTCAAATCCAATCTATTAGAAAAAAACGAATTATTTCAAAAAAATGACCACCATGCACTTCCACTGCACTCTCATTAGAATACTAGTAGAATAGAATGATATACAAATGGATAAAAATTACATATAACTGTTATACATATATTAAAGTCATATGAAACGAGTGACTGGTGAAAAATAATGTTTATCCAATTCTTAAACCAATGCATGTATATATCATAAATTAGTCTTCTGTGCACGATTTTTTTCATTTTTTATGCAAACATATCGTATAATTGTCAAATGTGTTTTCTCTCTGTCTATTATGATGTGAAAATATGGCAGCTAATTATTTGTCGTATTTTGAAGCCGTATATAGTTTACCGATTGTCACCTTATAGTAAGCAATGGATATTGAGCACGTATATAACATGTAAAATCAGATAATAGTTTATTTAAATGACAGATCGATGCGTATTGCGATCGATGGATTTTTACGAGAAGGGTCACGCTAAGGTTACTTGCATACAGAAAATATATCGGCGAATTGCATCCTGGAAGCAAGCAATTAAAAAAAAGTAAACTTCTTCTAAATGCGGACAAGTTAAAGAATTTTCTTCAGAAAAAAGTACATGTACATAAGTTTTAGAATGAAAACTATACATTTAGTTATAAAAAAACATATGCATCATTTTTTTTTTAATTTGAGGTTTCATATGACTTTAATATAATATATAACAACAGACTAGAGTATACTGATTAACAATATAATAGTTGTTACGGTGAGGTTAAATTCCCGGTCATTTATTCATCATCCATACAGGAACTTGTCTCCGGAAAAAATGTGTCTGTGAAGTGTACCTTAACCTAACTTTTGGGTATAGAGATTTGATTTTTTTTCTGATACAAGTGCTTGTGACCATCCACAAGAACTTGTAGTCATCCGATGTTTAGTCAGTACATTGATTTATTTTAAGATTGGTGAATGCTTGATTTCGTCGTCTGTTTAAAGACAAATACGGATATGGATAGTAAACGGCACTGGAGAAAAAAATGTATTTTTATTGAAATAAAACTTTTTGATAAGAAGCTCGAAGAGAAACTTTGCATAATTCTTTCGACATGAGGTTTCCCGCAGGCGGCACTTGAGATAGATTTCATTTTTATTCAATTGCAACCTTTTGATAAGAAGCTCTAAGAGATACTTTCCATAATCCAATCGACATACATGTTACGACAACAATTTTAAAATGGCAACTGGACATAATTTCAATTAAAGTAAACCCATTCATGGTGTCAAATCAATACAAACTGAACTGAATACAAATAATTAAGCTAAGGCTTCTTAATTCACTTACAAAACAATGCAAAAATTTCACAATGTTTTATTATCAGATAGATCACTCCATGTACAAATTGTTACAAGTGCATATCAATATATTTACAAATCAATAAACATATGGCAACCAATGTACCGTTATATAACGTTAATGGATCGACCTCCGCCCACCCGATCTCCCGTGGACAGCAGTGGGCTTGGATTCCACGCTATACCGTGGACCCGTTGGTGGGCGTGGACCACAGATGTCCACCCAATGCACACGACATACCGTGGACAAGTGGACACGTGGGTGGGCGTGGACTGAAATGTCCACCCAATGCACACGCCCACCGTGGGCACGTGGAAATGACAAAGTCCACGTGGGCTGTAGTGTAGTTGATCAGTAGTTGTGTAAGAGTAACTGTCTTTTTCTTCTTATTTTAGTCCAGTAGAAAGATGTACATCAAGAATATGCAGACAGGAAGTAAAACAGTTTTTGTCAAGGTACTTATATACATACTTTGATTTGATAACTAAAGCCTATTAATGTAAAATTCGTATTATTTTAATTTGGGACTTGTTGGACAAAGACCAAAACTAGCAGTATTGTGATTTCAGGTGTGTGGGCTGGTGTGGAAAACAGTTACCCAATTTTTGTTTCAACCCAGTCCCCTAAAACTTCACAGTAAATTGCAAAAATGTTTGAAGTTGTGCACCTGCTATTATTGAATTGTTTGAGGAATTTCTCATATTTTAACAGATTTTGAAATTTAGTCATTTTCAGAGAAATTTACAAAAAAGATGGTACCAGTTTTGTGTATTTAATCCACTGCTCCTTCAGTTTTCAAACCAGATTCCTGACACTTAACTGAAAGATTGCACTTTTTCAGTTCTTCAATCTTTGCTGTGCTCAGTATAAATATTTTTTGTGCTGCTTGAGCTATAATATTGTAGAAAATTTGTTCATATAAAAAGTGAAAAACTTATTTGAAATTTGGACCAGCATGAAAAAACATGAAAAAGTCCATTTTATACCGAGCATGCTAGCATTTAAGTGATGAAAAATTTCAACTTTTTCACTTTTGATTTTTATCAATAAAAAGGCTATAGGTTTGATAATCTATCAAAGAGTAACAACAGCTTGATGACAGATAGGCCAGTTTTCATGTATTCAATCTGATCATAGCTAGGATGGGCTGTACTAAGTCTAATACAAAGCTTATCAGAGAACATTTAACCCAGGAGGTCAACATGACAGTACAAACATGTAAATTATCAATATTTAAAAACGTACTTGGCATTAGTTATCAGATTATTGGATCACACTTTTATAGATATCTATATTATGTGATAATTATATAATATTTTGTCCAGTGATAAGCCTTGAAATTTAGAGGGCTGATAAACCTCATTGACTTCCCTTTTTTATCAAACATCCAACAGTATAACTTACATATCTTTACAAAATATGTGATGGAACCCATGATATTGAGCTAATAATGCATTTATAATTATGGGATATAAAGGGGCAAAAATGGGTATAAAATATTTCTTTCAAAGTTTTTAAAATCAGGGAGAAAACACATGATTGTCATTTTTCATTCCAACTTTTTCTTATCATTGGTTAAAAAAGTGTTGTTTTTCTTAACAAAGAATCCTTATCTGTTTTTATCTGTTACCTCTGCCTTTAATTGTTCATGTTAGAATTGATGACAAATATTTGGCCTTTTGTTTGTGTTTACATATTTATACATTTGTGTATTATATGTATTAAGAAAATTCAGTAGATTATATTTCATATTTTCTCAAATACAAAATATCAGTTTTGAACGGACAACAAAAATTGGCAAATCAACTATAGAAATTTTCAGTTTGTAAACTTGAACATTTGTATGTCCTGTGTACAATAGTAAGGGCATTATGTTTTCAGATCTGTTTGTCTGTTCATTTTTAGCTCACCTGGCCCGAAGGGCCAAGTGAGCTTTTCTCATCACTTGTCGTCCGTCGTCGTCGTCCGGCGTCGTCTGTTAACTTTTACAAAAATCTTCTCCTCTGAAACTACAGGGTCAAATGTAACCAAACTTGGCCACAATCATCATTGGGGTATCTAGTTTTAAAAATATGTCCGATGACCCGGCCAACCAACCAAGGTGGCCGCCATGGCTAAAAATAGAACATAGGGTTAAAATGTAGATTTTGGCTTATATCTCTGAAACCAAAGCATTTAGAGCAAATTTGACGGGAGTAAAATTGTTTATCAGGTCGAGATCTATCTGCCCTGAAATTTTCAGATGAATCGGACAACCCGTTGTTGGGTTGCTGCCCCTGAATTGGTAATTTTAAGAAAATTTTGCCGTTTTTGGTTATTATCTTGAATATTATTATAGATAGAGATAAACTGTAAACAGCAAAAATGTTCAGCAAAGTAAGATCTACAAATAAGTCAACTTTACCAAAATGGTCAGTTGACCCCTTGAGGAGTTATTGCCCTTTATAGTCAATTTTTAACCATTTTTCGTAAATTTTTGTAATCTTTTACAAAAATCTTCTCCTCTGAAACTACTAAGACAAATTTAACCAAACTTGTCCACAATCATCATTAGGGTATCTAGTTTCCGATGACCCCGCCCGCGAACCAAGATGGCCGACATGGCTAAAAAATAGTACATAGGGTAAAATGCAGTTTTTTGTCTCATATCTCTGAAACCAAAGCATTTAGAGCAAATCTGACGAGGATAAAATTGTTCATTAGGTCAAGATCTATCTGCCCTGAAATTTTCAGACCAATCAGGCAACATATTGTTGAATTGGTAATTTTAAGAAAACTTTGCACCTTTTGGTTATTATCTTGAATATTATTATAGATAGAGATAAACTGTAAACAGCAATAATGTTCAGCAAAGTAAGATCTACAAATAAGTTAACATGACCAAAATTGTCAATTGACCCCTTAAGGAGTTATTGCCCTTTATAGTCAATTTTTTACAATTTTCATAAATTTTGTAAATTTTTGTAAATGTTTACAAAATATTTTCCACTGTAACTACTGGGCCAAGTTCATTATAGATAGAGATAATTGTAAGCAGCAAGAATGTTCAGTAAAGTAAGATCTACAAAACCATCACCAAAACACAATATTGTCATGAATTCATCTGTGTCCTTTGTTTAATATGCACATAGACCAAGGTGAGCGACACAGGCTCTTTAGAGCCTCTAGTTTTATGAAGAGGAGGGACATTAAGTGTTACCCTTGTCTGTCTGTACGCCCGTCCGTACATCCATCTATGTACGTCCAAAATTATTTTTTTGTTCTCTAACTTTAGTTTGCCTCAACCAAATGTAATGAAACTTATACACAATGCTTATTACCACAAAATACAGATCAAGTATGAATTTGGGTGTCGTCACTTTTACGGTTCTAGAGTTATGCCCTTTACAAATGGAAAAATTGGTGAATTTTTTGTTTCCATTCTCTAACTTAATTTTCCCTCAACCAAATGTTTTGAAACTTAAACACAATGCTTAGAATTTGGGTGGCATCACTTTTATCATTCGTGAAACTTGGTAAATTTGTTCATTTTGACATTACCTTTATAGAATATATGCCAAATTAGAATTTGACCCAAATTTCATGTTTTATTGAAAATGAAAATATGATATTGCTGGGCCTGTTGTCCTATGGATATATATTCTTGTTTTTTCTTTGTTTGATAAGTATATTTTGTGAAGTAAGAAATCTTCCTTTTCATTGGCATACATCTCTGTAAAATTTTACTATAATATATTAGCTGATACAATTTTTAACAAAATAAAATTTTACTGCATACTGGCTTTAGATTAAACTATGATATGCTGAACGCTGAATGAAAAGCAGTATTACCAGAAAATTAAATTGAATATGAACTATAAATAAAACAGGAAGAACAAAATGTGAACCTTATACTTTATCAGAGATAAAATTCATTTGATACTGTTATGATTTAGTGTGCTATCGTCATTGTGATTTTTGAACTGTCAGTTTCGAGTTGGACAATGGCTTCAATCTCAGGACGTGAAGCTCAGTTCCCAATTTGTTCACAATGTAGGAAAGAAAAAATAACAGATTGGTATTGTACAACTTGCGACTTTCCAATGTGTGATGACTGTGAAAAAATACACGGTAAAGATGAGGATGGGAATGCCAGCAACCATGAAATTAAGTGTTTGGGAGATTTGGAAAGAAGAAGATCAGAATTTAATGGACTGGAAAGATGGAGACCAAACCTTGTTGATATTTCTTGTCATAACCATAATC